>JANEHK010000496.1:0-19431 GCA_025960845.1 Tachycineta bicolor | reverse complement strand
ATGGAAAAACCTCCAGAAATTTTGGAAATGGAGGGATCATAGCCATGATGACTGAGATGAAATGAGGTCCAGTGAAAAAGACCATAACTTGGTCAAATTACTCCAAATACAATCCTTAAATCTGGGAAGAAAAGAAAATTCATAGACAGGTGAGCAATATGAAGAAACAAAATGTGGAAATAAAATCCAAAAATTTTCAAAACCATGTGGAAATCATGACAGTGACTGGGATGACAGGAAGTGCAGGGAAATGGAGCAAAGCTTGCCAATTTAATCAATGAAATAGCAAGATTTCATTCCCTTTCCTGTTACGAAAGCGTTTCTTTTCAGGAATGGGAATGAAATCTTGAAATCAGAAAAAAAAGTCTAACCAGTGCCCTGGAAATGAGATATGCTCGAAAAAAATGGAGGGATCACAGCAAATAGGCCTGAGATGAAATGAAGGCCAGTGAAAAAGACCATAACTTGCTCAAATTACACCTAATCCAATCTCTAAACAGAGGAAGAAATGTAAATTCAGTGCCAGGATAGCAATCTGAAGAAACAAAATGTGATAAAAAAAAAAGGGAAAAGAAAATTCCAAAACGATGTGAAAACAATGATAGTGAAAGGGATGACAACAAGTGCGGGGAAATGGAGCAAAGCTTTCCACTATAATCCTCATTGAAATCACAAGATTTCATTCCCATTGCTGAAAGGAAGGCTTTTCTTTTATGAATGGGAATGAAATCTTGCAATCAGAAAACCAAGTCTAACAAGTGCCCTGGAAAGGAGATATGATCAAAAAGAGAGGAATGGAAAAAAATTGAAGAAATTTAGGAAATGGAGAGATCAACACGAGGAGGACTGAGATGAAATGAGGGCCAGTGAAAAAGACCATAACTTGCTCAAATTATTCCAAATCCAATCTTTATGCACGGGAAGAAATGTAAGTTCAGGCACAGGAGAGCAATCTGAAGAAACAAAATGAAAAAAAAAAAAACCCAAAAATTTTCTAAACCAAGTGAAAACAATGATCGTGAATGGGATGACACAAAGTGCAGGGTAATGGGAGCAAAGCTTGCCAGTTTTATCCTTACTGAAATCGCAAAATTTCATTCCCTTTGCTGAAAGGAAGGCTTTTCTTTTCATGAAAAGGGAATGAAATCGTGAACTCACAGAACCAAATCTAACAAGTGCCCTGGAAAGGACATATGATCAAAAAGAGTGGGATGGAAAAACTCCAGATATTTTGGAAATGGAGGGATCACAGCCAAGAAGACTGAGATGACATGAGGGCCAGTGACAAAGACCATAACTTGCTCAAATTACTTCAAATCCAATCCTTAAAAGTGGGAAGAAATGTAAATTCAGAGACAAGAGAGCAACCTGAAGAAATAAAATGTAAATAAAAAACCCAAAAATTTTAAAAACCAAGTGAAAACAATGACAGTGAATGGGATGACACAACGTGCAGGGTAATGGAGCAAAGCTTTCCAGTTTAATCCTTATTTAAAACGCAAAATTTCATTCCCATTTTTGAAAGGAAGGCTTTTCTTTTCAGGAAAGGGAATGAAATCTTGAACTCACTGAATAAAATCTAACAAGTTCCTGGGAAAGCACATATGATCAAAAAAAAATGAAATGGGAAAACTCCAGAAATTTTGGAAATGGAGGGATCACAGCCAAGAGGACTGAGATGAAATTAGGGCCAGTGAAAAAGACCATAACTTGCTCAAATTACTCCAAATCCAATTTTTATTCGCAAGAAGAAATCTAAGTTCAGGCACAGGAGAGCAATCTGAAGAAACAAAATCTGAAAAAAAAAAAGCAATCCTTTTCAAAATGATGTGTAAACAATGATAGTGAGTGGGATGACAAGAAGTGCAGGGAAATGGAGCAAAGCTTGCCAGTTTAATCCTCATTGGAATCGCACGATTTCATTCCTTCGGCTGAAACGAAGGCCTTTCTTTTATGAAAGGGAACGAAATCTTTAAATCAGAAAACCAAGTCGAACAAGTGCTCTGGACAGGAGATATGGTCAAAAAGATTGGAATGGAATAAAATGCAGAAATTTTCGAAATGGAGGGATCACAGACAAGAGGAGTGAGATGAAATGAGGGCCTATGAAAAGACCATAACTCGCTCTAATTACTACAAATCCAATCCTTAAACACGGGAAGAAATGTAAATTCAGAGTCAGGAAAGCAATCTGAAGAAACAAAATGTGAAAAAAAAAAAAAAAGCAATCTTTTTCAAGACCATGTGAAAACAAAGACAGTGAATAGGATGAAAAGAAGTGCAGCGAAATGGAAGAAGGCTTGCAAGTTTAATCCTCATTGAGATTGGAAGATTTCATTCCCTTTGATGAAACAAAGGCTTTTTATTCAGGAATGGGAATGAAATCTTGAACTCTGAAAACCAAGTCGAACAAGTGCTCTGGAAAGAGGATGTGATGAAAAAGAGTGGAATGGAAAAATATGCAGAAATTTTGGAAATGGAGTGATCACAGCCAAGAGGACTGAGATTAAATGAAAGCCAGTAAAAAAGACCATAACTTGCTCAAATTACTCCAATTCCAAATAATAGACCAGGTAAGAAACGTAAATTCAGATACAGGAGTGCAATCTGAAGAAACAAAATTTTAAAAAAAATCCAAAAATTTACAAAACTATGTGAAAACAATGATAGTGAATGGGATAACACGAAGTGCAGGGTAATGGAGCAAAGCTTGCCAGTTTAATCCTCATGGAAATTGCAAGATTTCATTCCCTTTGCTGGAAGGAAGGCTTTTCTTTTCAGGAATGGAAATGAAATCTTGAACTCACAGAACCACGTCTAACAAGTGCACTGGAAAGGAGATATGATCAAAAAGAGTGGAATGGAAAATAATGCATAAATCTATGGAATGGAGGGATCACAGCCCATGAGGATTGAGATGAAATGTGGGTTGGTGAAAAAGACCTTAACTTGCTCAAATTACTCCAAATCCGATCCTTAAACACAGGAAGAAATGTAAAATTCAGAGACATAAGTGCAATCTGAAGAAACAAAATTATCATGGGTTAGTACAGTTTAGTTTTTAGTTATAAAATAATGTAAAATAATTCTGCAGGTCCAGACCTGGGAATTGCTTTAGAAGAGATAGAGACCTATTAAAGAGTTAGAATATTGACATCTATTCTGGCCACTGAAATTGTTAGCTGCGCCTTTTGGAAGTACCATATAAAACCCCTTCCTTTCCTGTAGGTGGGGTTTTTTCCTTCTTCCTTTGGCGAGAGAGAGACAAGTGACATCGAGCTAGGCCTGCTGCTCCCTCCTTTTTGCGGGGGGAAAGCTGGCCTTAGGCCTGGCAGGATTCCATCGGCTCCTGGGTGAAGAGGGGGGAAGGAGAAGTTGCTCGCTTGTGGCAGCCGCTTTCTTCAAGTTTCCTTAGAGCAGAGAGGGATCTCTGCTGGGCCCTGATGGGAGCTATGAGCACTTTTTTGGGCCGAGGACGCCCCAATTTGCACTGAGGGGTGGGCTGAGAAGGCATTTATGATCTTGCTTAATTTTTTTCCTGGACTGCCCGGGTGCTCCAATTTCTAATGTTTCTGCGTGAGTTTTTTCTTATCAGCTCGGCCTTGAACAACTAACACTACGAGCTACAGAGAGTGAAAGACAAAAACTCTGAGCAGATTTAACTCTTTCTTAGCAACATGAAGCTTCCAGAGCTTGGCCCTTCTCTGAGAGAATAAAGAAGGACAGAGTGAACATAAAGAACAACACGATGAAGTCAGTAGCAAGAGTGAAAAGACTATTGGGACAGAGGGTTGAAGAGTTGGTTGTTCTATTCTTACTTGAGCCATGGAAATGAACTCTATATTTAAGTTATTCCTGTAAATCGTGGGAAAGATATGCATTTAGGGAGATGATTGTTTTGCGTGTAGATTCGAGCAAAGGTGTTTGTGATGAACTAAGTCATATCCTATAAGATGCTTGAACAGAGATAAAGATGAGAAGCCCCCTGTGCCAGTGAAGAAGGGAGAAGATATCTCTGTACCTTGAAGTGAAGAATCCTTTGCTTTAGAGTTATTTATCTTTAAAAAGTGACACCCCAGTATGCAAAAGTCGAAGACCCATGACCCATAAGTAGCTTGGGAAACTGCTCCTGGGAGGGTCACAAAAGCAGGTTTATCTGGCGGTTGTTTTTGTGACAGTTTAAAACCCACAAGAGAACTGTTCTAAGTTGTCAGTGGGATCCATGACTCAAAAGGATACTCTTCCCCTAATGAATTGACGAAAGACGATTATCAGATAGTGAAACACACTGAAAATTACAAGTTTTGTCTCTTTATGTTGTTTTGTAAAAAAGTAAACAGTTTGTAAGGAAAAGGAAATTTTTTTTTTTTTGAAATTTCATTCCATTTTAGTTTTTTTCCAACTTTCTGTTTTTCTATTCATTAGTGTAAGTTATTAAAATATTTGTTAATTTTAAAGTTAAGACTGCTTTGTTTTTCTCCTAGTCTCTCCCTCAAAAAAGAGTAAGTACCAAAACCAAAATTGAGTGAATGTGAACCAATACATTAAGTAGAGATTCTGCCCAGTTTCAAATTAAACCTATGACAAAAACGAAAATAAAAAACCCAAAAATTTTCAAAACCATGTGAAACGAATAATAGTGAATGGGATGATGAGATGTGCAGGGAAATGGAGCAAAGCTTTCCAGTTTAATCCTCAATGAAATCGAAAGATTTCATTCGCTTTGCTGAAAGGAAGGCTTTTCATTTCAAGACAGGGAATGGAATCATGAACTCACAGAACTAAGCCTAAAAAGTGCTCTGAAAAGGAGATATATGATCAAAAAGACTGGAATGGAAAAAAAGGCAAAAATTTTGGAACTGGAGGGATCACAGCCAAGAGGACAGATGTGAAATGAGAACCAGTGAAAAAGACCATACCTTGCTCAATTTACTCCAAATCCAATCTTTAAACGTGGGAAGAAATCTAAGTTCAGGCACAGGAGAGCAATCTGAAGAAACAAAATGTGATAAAAAAAAAGGGAAAAGGAAAAAGGGAAAATTTCAAAACCATGTGAAAACAATGATAGTGAATGGGATGACACGAAGGGCAGGGTAATGGAGCAAAGCTTGCCAGTTTAATCCTCATGGAAATCGCAATATTACATTCCCTTTGCTGAAACAAAGGCTTTTCTTTCCAGGAATGGGAATGGAATCTTGAACTCAGAAAACCAAGTCGAACAAGTACTCTGGAAAGGACATATGATCAAAAAGAGTGGAATGGAAAAACTCCAGAAATTTTGGAAATGGATGGATCACAGCCAAAAGGACTGAGATGAAATGAAGGCCATTGAAAAAGACCATAACTTGCTCAAATTACTCCAAATTCAATCCTTAAACGTGGTCAGAAATGTAAATTCAGAGATAAGAGAGCAATCTGAAGAAACAAAATGTAAAAAAAACCCCAAAAATTTTAAAAACCATGTGTAAACAATGACAGTGAATGGGATGACACGAAGTGCAGGGTAATGGAGCAAAGCTTGCCAGTTTAAACCTCATTGATATTGCAAGATTTCATTCCCTTAGCTGAAACAAAGGCTTTTATTTCAGGACAGGGAGTGAAATCTGGAACTCACAGGACCAACTCTAACAAGTGCTCTGGAAAGGAGATATCATCAAAAAGAGTGGAATGGAAAAACTCCAGAAATTTTGGAAATGGAGGGATCACAGCCAAGAGGACTGAGATGAAATGAGGGCCAGTGAAAAAGACCATAACTTGCTCAAATTACTTCAAATCCAATCCTTAAACGCCAGAAGAAATGTAAATTCAGAGTAAGGAGAGCAATCTGAGGAAACAAAATGTGATTAAAAAAAAAAGGGAAAAGGAAAAAGGGAAAATTTCAAAACCAAGTGAAAACAATGACAGTGAATGGGATGACACAAAGTGCAGGGTAATGGAGCAAAGCTTGCCAGTTTAAACCTCATTGATATTGCAAGATTTCATTCCCTTAGCTGAAACAAAGGCTTTTCTTTTCAGGAAAGGGAATGAAATCTTGAACTCACAGGACCAACTCTAACAGGTGCTCTGGAAAGGAGATATGGTCAAAAAGAGTTGAATGGAAGTAAATGCAGAAATATTGGAAATGGAGGGATCACAGCCAAGAGGACTGAGATGAAATGAGGGCCAGTGAAAAAAGACCGTAACTTGCTCAAATTACTCCAAATCCAATCCTTAAAAGTGGGAAGAAATGTAAATTCACAGAAAAGAGAGCAATCTGAAGAAATAAAATGTAAATAAAAATCCCAAAAATTTTAAAAACCAAGTGAAAACAATGACAGTGAATGGGATGACACGAAGTGCAGGGTAATGGAGCAAAACTTGCCAGTTTAATCCTCATTGATATCGCAAGATTTCATTCCCTTAGCTGAAACAAATGCATTTCTTTTCAGGACAGGGAGTGAAGTCTTCAACGCACAGGACCAACTCTAGAGAAGTGCTCTGTAAAGGTGATATGATCAAAAAGAGTGGAAAGGATAAACTCCAGAAATTTTGGAAATGGAGGGATCACAGCCAAGAGGACTGAGATGAAATGAGGGCCAGTGAAAAAGACCATAACTTGCTCAAATTACTTCAAATCCAATCCTTAAACGCCAGAAGAAATGTAAATTCAGAGTAAGGAGAGCAATCTGAAGAAACAAAATGTGATTAAAAAAAAAAGGGAAAAGGAAAAAGGGAAAATTTCAAAACCAAGTGAAAACAATGACAGTGAATTTGATGACAAGACATGCAGCGAAATGGAGCAAGGCTTGACAGTTTAACCCTCATGGAAATCGCAAGATTTCATTCCCTTTGCTGAAACTAAGGCTTTTCTTTCAGGAATGGGTATGGAATCTTGAACTCAGAAAACCAAGTCGAACAAGTGCTCTGGAAAGGTGATATGACCAAAAAGACTTGAATGGAAAAACTCCAGAAAGTTTGGAAATGGATGGATCACCACCAAGAGGACTGAGATGAAATGAGGGCCAGTGTAAAAGACCATAACTTGCTCAAATTATTCCTAATCCAATCCTTAAAGGTGGGAAGAAATGTAAATTCAGAGACAAGAGAGTAATCTGAAGAAACAAAATGTAAATAAAAAACCCAAAAATTTTAAAAACCAAGTGCAAACAATGACTGTTAATGGGATGACTCCAAGTGCAGGGTAATGGAGCAAAGCTTGCCAGTTTAATCCTCATTGATATCACAAGATTTCATTCCCTTAGCTGAAACAAAGGCTTTTCTTTTCAGGACAGGGAGTGATATCAGGAACTCACAGAACTAAGTCTAAAAAGTTCTCTGGAAAGGACATATGATCAAAAAGAGTGGAATGGAAAAACTCCAGAAATTTTGGAAATGGAGGGATCACAGCCAAGAGGACTGGGATGAAATGAGGGCCAGTTAAAATACCATAACTTGCTCAAATTACTCCACATCCAATCCTTAAATGCGTAAAGAAATGTAAATTCAGAGACAAGAGAGCAATATGAAGAAAAAAATAGTGGGAAAAAAAAAAAAAAAAACAGGGAAAAAGGGAAAATTTCAACACCGTGTGAAAACAATGGTAGTGAATGGGATGACAAGAAATAGAAATGTAAAGAAATGGAGCAAAGCTTGCCAGATGGATTCTCATCGATATCGCAAGATTTCATTCCCTTTGCTGAAACGAAAGGCTTTTCTTTTCAGGAATGGGAATGAAATCTTGAAATCAGAATACCAAGCCTAACAAGTGCTCTTAAAAGGAGATATGATCAAAAAGAGTGGAATGGAAAAAAATGCAGAAATTTTGGAAATGGAGGAATCACAGCCAAGATAACAGATATGAAATGAGGGCCAGTGAAAAAGACCATAACTTGCTCAAATTACTTCAAATCCAAGCCTTAAACCCGGGAAGAAATGTAAATTCAGAGTCAGGAGAGCAATCTGAAGAAACAAAATGTAATAAAAAAAACCTCAAATATTTTCAAAACCATGTGGAAACAGTGACAGTGAATGGGTTGACAAGAAGTGCAGGGAATTGGAGCAAAGCTTGCCAGTTTAATCCTCATTGAAATTGCAAGATTTCATTTCCTTTCCTGAAAGGAAGCCTTCTATTTCCAGGAATGGGAATGAAATCTTGGAATCTGAAAACCATGTCTAACAAGTCCTCTGGAAAGGAGATATGATCAAAAAGAGTGGAATGGAAACAAATGCAGAAACTGGAAATGGAGGGATCAGAGCCAAGAGGACAGATATGAAATGAGGGCCAGTGAAAAAGACCATAACTTGCTGAAATTACTTCAAATGCAATCCTTAAACCGGTGAAGAAATGTAAATTCAGAGGCAGGTGAGCAATCTGATGAAATAAATTGTAAAAAAAAAACCCCAAAAATTTTCAAAACCATGTGAAAACAGTGACAGTGAATGGGATGACAGGAAGTGCAGGGAAATGGAGGGAAGCATGCCAGTTTAATCCTCATTAAAATCGCAAGATTTAATTCCCTTTGCTGAAAGGAAGGCTTTTCTTTTCAGGAATGGGAATGAAATCTTGAAAGCAGAATACCAAGTCTAACAAGTGCTTTGGAGAGGAGATATGCTCAAAAAATTGGTATGGAAAAACCTCCAGAAATTTTGGAATTGGAAGGATCACAGCCAAGATGACTGAGATGGAATTAGGGCCAGTAAAGGAGACCCTAACTTGCTCAAATTATTCCAAATCCAAACCTTTAACACCGGAGAAATGTAAATTCAGAGACAGGAGAGCAATCTGAAGAAACAAAATGTGAAAGAAAAGTAAAACAAGGAAAAAGGGAGAATTTCAAAACCATGTGAAAACAGGGACAGTGAATGGGATGACACAAAGTGCCGGGTAACGGAGCAAAGCCTGCAAGTTTAGTAATCATTGAAGTTGCAAGATTTCATTCCCTTTGATGAAAGGAAGGCTTTTTTTTTCAGGAAAGGGAATGAAATCTTGAACTCACAGGGCCAAGTCTAACAAGTGCTCTGGAAAGGATATATGATCAAAAAGAGTGGAATGAAAAAAAAGCAGAAATTTTGGAAATGGAGGGATCACAGCCAAGAGGATTGAGATGAAATGAGGGCGAGTGAAAAAGACCATAACTTGCTCAAATTACTCCAAATCCAGTCCTTAAATGCGGGAAGAAATGTAAATTCAGAGTAAGGAAAGCAATCTGAGGAAACAAAATGTAAATTTAAAAAAAGGGAAATAGAAAAAGGGAAAATTTCAAAACCATGTGAAAACAATGATAGTGAATGGGATGACAAGAAGTGCAGGGAAATGGAGCAAAGCTTGCCAGTTTAATCCTCATTGAAATCGCAAGATTTCATTCCCTTTCCTGAAAGGAAGGCTTTTCGTTTAAGAAATGGGAATGAAATCTTGAAATCAGAAAACCAAGTCTAATAACTGCTCTGGAAAGGATATATGATCAAAATGAGTGGAATGGAATCAAATGCAGGAATTTTGGAAATGGAGGGATCACAGCCAAGAGGACTGAGATGAAATGAGGGCCATTGAAATAGACCATAATTCGCTCAAATTACTCCAAATCCAATCCTTAAATTCGGGAAGAAATGTAAATTCAGAGACAGGAAAGCAATCTGGAGAAACAAAATGTAAATTAAAAAAAAAGGGAAAAGGAAAAAGGGAAAATTTCAAAACCATGTGAAAACAATGATAGTGAATGGGATGACAAGAAGTGCAGGGAAATGGTGCAAAGCTTTCCAGTTTAATCCTCATTGAAATCGCAAGATTTCATTCCTTTGTTGAAACGAAGGCTTTTCTTTTCAGGAAAGGGAATGGAATCTTGAACTCAGAAAACCAAGTCTAACAAGTGTTCTGGAAAGCACATATGATCAAAAAGAGTGGAATGAAAAAACTCCAGAAATTTTGGAAATGGAGGAATCACTACCAAGAGGATTGATATGAAATGAGGGCCAGTGAAAATGACCATAACTTGCACAAATTACTCCAAATCCAGTCCTTAAATGCGGGAAGAAATGTAAATTCAAAGACAGGTAATATATCTGGAGAAACAAAATGTAAAAAGAAAACCCCAAAAATTTTAAAAACCAAGTGAAAACAATGATAGTGAATGGGAAGACACAAATGCAGGGTAATGGAGCAAGGATTGACAGGTTAATCTGCACTGAAATCACAAGATTTCATTACCTTTGATGAAAGGAAGTTTTTTCTTTTCAGGAAAGGGAATGAAATCTTTAACTCACAGGACCAAATCTAACATGTGCTCTGGAAAGGAGATATTATCAAAAAGAGTGGAATGGAAAAAAATGCGGAAATTTTGGAAATGGAGAGATCACAGCCAAAAGGACTGAGATGAAATGAGGGACAGTGAAAAAGACCATAACTTGCTCAAATTACTCCAAATCTAATCTTTATACACGGGAAGAAATGTAAGTTCAGGCACAGGAGAGCAATCTGAAGAAAAAAATGTTAAAAAAAAGCAATCAGTTTCACAAGGATATGGAAACAATGGTAGTGAATGGGATGACAAGAAGTGCAGGGAAATGGAGCAAAGCTTTCCAGTTCAATCCTCATTGAAACTGTAAGATTTCATTACCTTTTCTGAGAGGAAGGCTTTTTTTTTTCAGAAATGGGATTGGAATCTTGAACTCACAGAACTAAGTCTAAAAAGTGCTCTGGAAAGGAGATATGATCAAAAAGAGTGGAATGGAAAGAAATGCAGAAATTTTGGAAATGGAGGGATCACAGCCAAGAGGACTGAGATGAAATGAGAGCCTGTGAAAAAGACCGTAACGTGCTCAAATTACTCCAAATCCAATACTTAAATGCGGGAAGAAATGTAAATTCAGAGACAGGGAAGCAATCAGAAGTAACAAAATGTAAATAAAAAAAAAGGGAAAAGGAAAAAGGGAAAATTTCAAAACCATGTGAACACAATGATAGTGAATGGAAAGACACGAAGTGCAGGGTAATGGAGTAAAGCCTGCAAGTTTAATCCTCATTGAAATCCCAAGATTTCATTCCCTTTGCTGAAAGGAAGTCTTTTCTTTTCAGGAAGGTGAATGAAATCTTGAACTCACAGGACCAACACTAACAAGTTCTCTGGAAATGGCATATGATCAAAAAGAATGGAATGGAAAAACATGAAGAAATTTTGGAAACGGAGGGATCACAGCCAAGACGACTGAGATAAAATGAGGGCCAGTGAAAAAGACCATAACTTGCTCAAATTACCCCAAATCCAATCTTTATACATGGGAAGAAATGTAGAGTTCAGGCACAGGAGAGTAATCTGAAGAAACAAAATGTTAAAAAAAAAAAGCAGTCATTTTCACAATGATGTGAAAACAATGATAGTGAATGGGATGACAAGAAGTGCAGGGAAATGGAGCAAAGTTTTCCAGTTAAATCCTCATTGAAATTGCAAGATTTCATTACCTTTCCTCAAAGGAAGGCTTTTTTTTTTTTTCAGGAATGGGATTGGAATCTTGAACTCACAGAACTAAGTCTAAAAAGTGCTCTGGAAAGGAGATATGATCAAAAAGAGTGGAATGGAAAGAAATGCAGAAATTTTGGAAATGGAGGGATCACAGCCAAGAGGACTGAGATGAAATGAGAGCCAGTGAAAAAGACCATAACTTGCTCAAATTACTCCAAATCCAATCCTTAAACATGGGAAGAAATGTAAATTCAGAGACAAGAGAGTAATCTGAAGAAACAAAATGTAAAAAAAACCTAAAAATTTTCGAAACCAAGAGAAAACAATGCTAGTGAATGGGATGACACGAAGTGCAGGGTAGCGGAGCAAAGCTTGCCCGTTTAACCCTCATTGATATCGCAAGATTTCATTCCCTTTGCTGAAACAAAGGCTTTCCTTTTCAGGACAGGGAGTGAAATCTTGAACTCACAGAAATAAGTCTAAAACGTTCTCTGGAACAACGTATGATCAAAAAGAGTGGAATGGAAAAACTAGAAATTTTGGAAATGGAGGGATCACAGCCAAGAGGAGTGAGATGAAACGCAGACCAATGAAATAAGACCATAACTTTCTCAAATTACTTCAAATCCAATCCTTAGACGCAGGAAGAAATGTAAATTCAGAGTCAGGAGAGATATCTGAAGAAACGAAATGTAAAAAAACCCCAAAAATTGTCAAAACCAAGTGAAAATAATGATAGTGAATGGGATGACACAAAGTGCAGGGAAACGGAGCAAAGACTGCAAGTTTAATCCTCATTGAAGTTGCAAGATTTCGTTGCCTTTGATGAAAGGAAGGCTTTTCTTTTCAGGAAAGGGAATGAAATCTGGAACTCACAGGACCAAGTCTAACAAGTGCTCTGGAAAGGAGATAGGATCAAAAAGAGTGGGATGGAATAAAATGCAGAAATTTTGGAAATGGAGGGATCACAGCCAAGAGGACTGAGATGAAATGAGGACCAGTGAAAAAGACCATAACTTGCTCACATTACTCCAAATCCAGTCATTAAGTTCGGGAAGAAATGTAAATTCAGAGAAAGGAATGCAATATGAGGAAACAAAATGTAAATTAAAAAAAAAAAGAGAAAAGAAAAAAGGGAAAATTTCAAAACCATGTGAAAACAATGATAGTGAATGGGATGACACAAAGTAAAGGGTAATGGAGCAAAGCTTGCCAGTTTAATCCTCATGGAAATCGCAAGATTTCATTCCCTTTCCTGAAAGGAAGGCTTTTCCTTTCAGGAAAGGGAATGAAATTTTAAATCAGAAAACCAAGTCTTAAAAGTGCTCGGAAAGGAGATATCTTCAAAAAGACTCGAATGGAAAAACTCCAGAAATTTTGGAAATGGAGGGATTACAGCCAATAGTACTGAGATGAAATGAGGGCCAGTGAAATAGAACATAACTTGCTCAAATAATTCCAAATCCAATCCTTAAATACGGAAAGAAATGTAAATTCAGAGAAAGGGGCACCATTTGAAAAAATCAAAATGTAGGTAAAAAACCCCATAGTTTTCTAAACCATGTGAAAACAGTGAACGGGATGACTAGAAGTGCAGGGAAATGGAGCAAAGCTTGCCAGTTTAATCCTCATTGAAATTGCTGGATTTCATTCCCTTTGCTGAAACCAAGACTATTCTTTTCAGGAAAGGGAATGGAATCTTGAACTCAGAAAACCAAGTCTATCAAGTCCTCTGGAAAGGACATATGATCAAAAAGAGTGGAATGGAAAAAAATGCGGAAATTTTGGAAATGGAGAGATCACAGCCAAGAGGACTTAGATGAAATGAGGGCCAGTGAAAAACACAATAACTTCCTCAAATTACCCCAAATCCAGTCCTTAAATGCAGGAAGAAATGCAAATTCAGAGACAGGAAAGCAAACCTAAGTAGCAAAATGTAAAAAAAACCCCAGAAATTTTCAAAACCAAGTGAAAACAATGATAGTGAATGGGATGACACAAAGTGCAGGATAACGGAGCAAAGCCTGCAAGTTTAATCCTCATTGAAGTTGCAAGATTTCATTGCCTTTGATGAAAGGAAGGCTTGTCTTTTCAGGAAAGGGAATGAAATCTTGAACTCACAGGACCAAGTCTAACAAGTGCTCTGGAAAGGAGATATGATCAAAAAGAGTGGAATGAAATAAAATGCAGAAATTTTGGAAATGGAGGGATGACAGCCAAGAAGACTGAGATGAAATGAGGGCCAGTGAAAAAGACCATACCTTGCTCAAATTACTCCAATTCCAAATATTAGACCAGGTAAGAAACGTAAATTCAGATACAGGAGTGCAATCTTCAGAAACAAAATTTAAAAAAAAATCCAAAAATTTACAAAACCATGTGAAAACAATGATAGTGAATGGGATAAAATGTAGTGCAGGGTAATGGAGCAAAGCTTGCCAGTTTAATCCTCATGGAAATTGCAAGTTTTCACTCCCTTTGCTGAAACGAAGACTATTCTTTTCAGGAATGGGATTGGAATCTTGAACACAAAGGACCAAATCTAACAAGTTTTCTGGAAAGGAGATATGATCAAAAAGAGTGGAATGGAAAGAAATGCAGAAATTTTGGAAATGGAGAGATCACAGCCAAGAGGACTGAGATTAAATGAGGGCCGGTGAAAAAGACCATAACTTGCTCACATTACCCCAAGTCCAGTCTTTACACGCGTGGGGAAATGTAAATTCTGAGACAGTTGAGCAATCTGAAGAAAAAAAATGTAAATAAAAAAACCCCAAAATTTCAAAACCGTGTGAAAACAAGATAGGGTATGAGATGACAAGAAGTGCAGGGAAATAAAGCAAAGCTTGCTAGTTTATTCCTCATAGAAGTTGCAAGATTTCATTCCCTTTCCTGAAAGGAAGGCTTCTAATTTAAGGAATGGGAATGAAATCTTGAAATCAGAAAACCAAGTCTAAAGAATGCTCTGGAAAGGAGATATGATCAAAAAAATTGGAATGGAAAAACTTCAGAAATTTTGGAAATGGAGGGATCGCAGCCAAGACGACTGAGATGAAATGAGAGCCTGGGAAAAAGACCATAAATTGCTCAAATTACCCCGAATTGAATCTTGATACGTGGGAAGAAATATAAGTTCATGCACAGGAGAGCAATCTGAAGAAACAAAATGTAAAAAAAAACCCCAAAATTTTCGAAGCCAAGTGAAAACAATGATAGTGAATAGGATGACACAAGGTGCAGGGTAATGCAGCAAAGCCTGCAAGTGTAATCCTCATTGAAATTACAAGATTTCATTGCCTTTGGTGAAAAGAAGGCTTTTCTTTTCAGGAAAGGGAACGAAATCATGAACTCACAGGACCAAATCTAACAAGTGCTCTGGAAAGTAGATATGATCAAAAAGAGTGGAATGAAAAAAATGCGGAAATTTTGGAAATGGAGAGATCACAGCCAAGAGGACTGAGATGAAATGAGGGCCAGTGAAGAAAACCATAACTTGCTCAAATTACTCCAAATCCAATCCTCAAACGCAGGAAGCAATGAAAATTCTTAGAAGGGAGAGCAATCTGAAAAAAAAAAATGTGAAAAAAAAGGAAGCAATCTTTTTCAAAACAATGTGAAAGCAATGATAGTGAATGGGACGACAAGAAGTGGAGGGAAATGGGGCAAAGCTTTCCAGTTCAATCCTCATTGAAATCGCATGACTTCATCCCCTTTGCTGAAATGTAGGCTTTTCTTTTCAAGAATGGGAATGAAAACTTGAAATCAGAAAACCGCGTCGAACAAGTGCTCTGGAAAGGAGATATGATCAAAAAGAGAGGAACGGAAAAAAAAATGCAGAAACTTTGGAAATGGAGGGATTACAGCCGAGAGGACTGCGATGAAATGAGGGCCAGTGAAAAGGACCAGAACTTGCTCAAATTACTCCAAATCCCGTCTTTATACGCTAGAAGAAATATAAGTTCAGGCACCGGAGAGCAATCTGAAGAAATACAATGTGAAAAAAAAAGCAATCATTTTCAAAATGATGTGAAAACAATGATAATGGATGGGATGAAAAGAATTGCCGTGAAATGGAGCAAAGCTTTCCAGTTCAATCCTCATTGAAATCGCACTACTTCATCCCCTTTGCTGAAATGTAGGCTTTTTTTTCAGGAATGGGAATGAAAACTTGAAATCAGAAAACCAAGTCCAACAAGTGCTCTGGAAAGGACATATGATCAAAAAGTGGGGAATGGAAAAGCTCCAGAAATTTTGGAAATGGAGGGATTACAGCCAAGAGGACTGAGATGAAATGAGGGCCAGTGGAAAAGACCATAACTTGCTCAAATTACTCCAAATCCAATTCTTAAACGTGGGAAGAAATGTAAATTCAGGCACTGGAGAGCAATCTGAAGAAATAAAATGTGAAAAAAAAAAGCAATCATTTTCAAAATGATGTGAAAACAATGATAGTGAATGGGATGACAAGACGTGGTCGGTAATGGAGAAAAGGCTGCTAGTTTAATCCTCATTGAGATCGCAAGATTTCATTCCCTTTTCTGAAAGGAAGGCTTTTTTTTCAGAAAAGGGACTGAAATCTTGAAATCACAGAACCAAGTCGAACAAGTGCTCTGGAAATGACATATGATCCAAAAGCGTGGAATGGAAAAACTCCAGAAATTTTGGAAATGGAGGGATCACAGCCAAGAGGACTGAGATGAAACGAGGGCCAGAGAAAAAGACCATAAGTTGCTCAAATTACTCCAAATCCAAACTTTATATGCGGGAAGAAATGTACGTTCAGGCACAGGAGAGCAATCTGAAGAAACAAAATGGGGAAAAAAAAGCAATCATTTTTAAAACCATGTGAAAACAATGATAGTGAATGGGATGACAAGAATTGCCGGGAAATGGAGCAAAGTTTTTCAGTTCAATCCTCATTGAAATCGCAAGGTTTCATTCCCTTTCCTGTTACAAAGGGTTTTATTTTCTGGAATGGGAATGAAATCTTGAAATCAGAAAACCAAATCTAACAAGTGTTTAGAAAAGGAGATATGTTCAAAAAGAGTGGAATGGAAAAAAATGCGGAAATTTTGGAAATGGAGGGGTCACACCCAAGAGGACTGAGATGAAATGAGGGCCGGTGAAAAAGACCATAAGTTGCTCAAACTACGCCAAATCCAATCCTTAAACAAGGGTAGAAATATAAATTCAGAGAATGGGGAGCAATCTGAAGAAACAAAATGTAAATTAAAAACCCAAATATTTTCAAAACCATGTGGAAACAATGGTAGTAAATGAGATGACAAGAATTGCTGGGAAATAGAGCAAGGCTTTCCAGTTTAATCCTCATTGAAATAGCAAGATTTCATTCCCTTTGCTGAAAGGAAGGCTTTTCTTTTCAGGAATGGGAATGAAATCTTGAAATCAGAAAACCAAGTCTAACAAGTGCTCTGGAAAGGAGATATGATCAAAAAGAGTGTAAGGGAAAGAAATTCAGAAATTATGGTAATGGAGGGATCACAGCCAAGAGGACTGAGATGAAATGAGGGCCAGGGAAAAAGACCATAAATTGCTCAAACTACGCCAAATCCAATCCTTTAACAAGGGTAGAAATATAAATTCAGAGAATGGGGAGCAATCTGAAGAAACAAAATGTAAATTAAAAACTCAAATATTTTCAAAACCATGTGGAAACAATGGTAGTAAATGCGATGGCAAGAATTGCCGGGAAATAGACCAAATGTTTCCAGTTTAATCCTCATTGAAATAGCGAGATTTCATTCCCTTTGCTGAAAGGAAGGATTCTCTTTTCAGGGAAAAGGAATGAAATCTTGAAATCAGAAAACCAAGTCTAACAAGTCCTCTGGAAAGGACATAGGATCAAAAAGAGTGGAATGGAAAAAAATGCCGAAATTTTGGAAATGGCGGGATCACAAGCAAGAGGACCGAGATGAAATGAGGGCCAGTGAAAAAGACCATATCTTGCTCAAATTACTCCCAATAATACCATTAAATGGGAGAAGGAATGTAAATTCACAGAGAGGAGAGCAATATGGAGAAACAAAATGTAAAAAAAAAGCCCAAAATTTTTCAAAACCATGTGAAAGAAATGATAGTGAATGGGATGACAAGAAGTGCAGGGAAATGGAGCAAAGCTTTCCAGTTTAATCCGCACTGAAATTGCAAGGTTTCAGTTCCTTTCCTTAAAGGAAGGCTTTTCTTTTCAGGAAAGGAACTCAAAACTTTAAATCAGAAAACCAAGTCTAAGAAGTGGTCAGGAAAGGAGATGTGATGAAAAAGAGTGGAATGGAAAGAAATGCAGAAGTTTTGGAAATGGAGGGATCACAGCATAGACGACTGAGATGAAATGAGGGCCAGTGAAAAAGACCATAACTTGCTCAAATTACTCCAAATCCAATCTTTATACGCGGGAAGAAATGTAAATTCGGAGTCAGGAGAGCAATCTGAAGAAACAAAATGTAAAAAAAAAAACCCAAAACTTTTCAAAACCATGTGAAAACAATGATAGTGAATGGGATGACAAGAAGTGCAGGGAATTGGTGCAAAGCTTGCCAGTTTAATCCTCATTGAAATCGCAAGATTGCATTCCCTTTCCTGAACTGAAGGCTTTTCTTTTCAGGAAGGGAATGAAATCCTGGAATCAGAACCAAGTCTCACAAGTGCTCTGGAAAGGAGATATGATCAAAAAGAGTGGAATGGAAAAAAAATGCAGAAATTTTAGAAATGGAGGGATGACAGCCAAAAGGACTGAGATGAAATGAGAGCCTGTGAAAAAGACCATAACGTGCTCAAATTACACCAACTGAAATCCTTAGACGTATGAAGAAATGTAAATTCAGAGACAGGTGAGCAATCTGAGGAAACAAAATGTGAATAAAACCCCAAAAATTTGTTAAATCATGTGAATAACAATGATAATGAATGGGAAGACAAGAATTGCCGGGAAATGGAGCAAAGCTTTCCAATTCAATCCTCATCGAAATCGCACGATTTCATTCCCTTTGCTGAAACAAAGGCTTTTTATTTCAGGAATGGGAACGAAATCTTTAAATCAGAAAACCAAGTCTAACAAGTACTCTGGAAAGGGGATATGGTCAAAAAGAGATGAATGGAAAAACTCCAGAAATTATGGAAAGGGAGGGATCACAGCCAAGAGGACTGAGATGAAATGAGGGCCAGTGAAAAAGACCATAACATGCTCAATTTACTCTATATCTAATCTGTAAACGTGGGAAGAAAAGTTAATTCAGAGACAGGAGAGCAATCTGAATAAAGAAAATGCGAAAAAAACCGCAAAAAAATTCAAAAACATGTAAAAACAATGATAGTGATTGGGATGACAAGAATTGCCGGGAAATGGAGCAAAGCTTGCCAGTTTAATCCTCATTGAAATCACAAGATTTCATTCCTTTTGCTGAAAGGATGTCTTCTCTTTTAAGGAAAGGGAATGAAATCTTGAAATCAGAAAAGCAAGTCTAACGAGTGCTCTGAAAAAAAGGTATGATCAAAAAGATTGGAATGGAAAAACACCAGAAATTTTGGAAATGGAGGGATCACAGCCAAGAGGACTGAGATGAAATGAGGACCGGTGAAAAAGACCATAACCTGCGCAAATTACTCCAAATCCAATCCATAAACACAGGAAGAAATGGAAATTCAGAGACAGGAGAGCAATCTGAAGAAACAAAATGTAAATAAAAAACCTAAAAATTTCAAAGCCATGTGAAAACAATGATAGTGAATGGGATGACAAGAAGTGCAGCGAAATGGCGCAAAGCTTGCCAGTTTAATCCTCATTGAAATCACAACATTTCATTCCCTTTGCTGAAAGGAAGGCTTTTCAGGAATGGGAATGAAATCTTGAACTCACAGGACTAACTCTAACAAGTGCTCTGGAACGGGGATATGATCAAAAGGAGTGGAATGGAAAGAAAAGCAGAAATTTAGGAAATGGAGGGATCACAGCCAAGAGGACTGAGATGAAATGAGGACC
>JANEHK010000495.1:594-21531 GCA_025960845.1 Tachycineta bicolor | reverse complement strand
TAACTGACTTGTGGGACCTTCTGGACGTGTCAGTGAAAACTGCCAAGTCTTCTAAAGGCTTCCTGCTCTGAACATCTTTCAAATTCAATGTGAATTCGGCATCCTGATTAAAAATTTTGTGGGCTGGCCGATGAATTGTGATTTGTCCGGTGAAGGAATCTAGAGCAAACTGCAGTGCTTCATTTTCCTGAAGCAGGTGTTCTAACATTGCCTTTGTAATTTGGCCCGATCTTAATCCAATTGGAATGTGAATGCATTCAAAATCACATCCGGCCAATTCCCTGATCCGGACTCTGGCTTTTCGGATCAGTTCAGCCACCAGTTCCTGTGGACGTGTCATTCTCTTGAACCTTTGATGGCTGAGAAAGACCCATTCTATAATTAGAAGCGGGTCTTCTCTGCCCTGGTCCTTTTTGATGTTATTTCTCCATTGGAAAAGGACTCCATGAAGGTGTGGCAATTTCCCCATTATTATGAATTTGAAAGGCAGGTCTGGATCACACCTGTGAGCCTGCCGAGTGGACATCAGATGCTGTACCTTTTCCAGTGCCTCCTTTGCTTCCGAGGTTAGTTCCCTGGAAGAGCTCAGCTCCTCTCTCCCTTTCAATAAATTGAAAAGAGGGGCCAGGTCCTCGGTTGTGAGGCCTAGCCAGGCTCTCACCCAGTTCAACGCCCCACACTGTTGATGGATATCTGCGAGGGTCTCGATCTTCACCTTAATTTCCAATTTCGGCGGCACAATGGTCTGCTTGCCAATTTCCAGCCCAAGATACCTCCAAGGTGGCATCCTTTGAACCTTGTCCTCCTGCAGCTCGAACCCTGCAACAACCAACGCATTGATTGTCAGGTCAAGCGCGTGACAAGACATCATCGGTGGGGGCACACACAAGCACATCATCCATGTAATGATGGATGATTGCTTTCTCTGCGGCTACACGGACCGGGGACAGCAAGGAAGCCACATACCACTGGCAGATGATAGGTGACACCTTCAACCCTTGGGGTAAAACCCTCCAATGGTAGCGTTTCCTTGGGGCCTCATGGTTAACAGTGGGAACCGAGAATGCAAAACGCAGTGCGTTGTCAGGGTGTAAGGGAATATGGAAGAAGCAATCTTTTATATCTATAACTGCCTATTTCCAATTTTGTGGGAGCATGGGGGGGATAGGCATGAAAGGTTGGAGAGAGCCCATGTCTTCTATCATGTTGTTAATTTGTCTGAGGTCCTGGAGGAGCCTCCATTTGTCCTTCCCCGGCTTCTGGATGATGAAAACAAGGGCTGGTGGTCTCTACAATTTGGCCCTTGGCCAACTGCTCCTCCACGAGCTCTACAAGCACCTTCAATCTCTGTTTTGAAAGCGGCCACTGTTCTACCCACACTGGTGAATCTGGTTGGTTGAGGGTTAGCTTGCGGGTAGGGCACTCCTCAGCGACCGCTGCCCAAAAATCCTGTGGGGGGTCTGGGATGTCAATTGTGACTCCCCACTGGGCCATCAGGTCTCTCCCCAACAGCGGTTCCCTATAATCCAAAACAAAAGGGCGTAAACTGGCCAATTGCCCTCTTGGCCCCTTAATTTGAACCACACTCTTTGATTTCTTAGCCAATTGCATCCCCCCTATACCTCGCACGTGTCCGGCCACATTTTCCAAGGCCCAATGTGACGGCCAATGCTTGGCAGTCACGATGGTCACGTCTGCCCCAGTGCCTAGGAGGCCAGTTATGTTAATGGCCTCCCCACCCACACTCCACTCACACGCCACCTGGGGCTTTGTCTCTGTGATGTTGTATACTGGACAAGCTGTTGGTATGCTGTCTTTTGGGTGCTCCCAGGCGGGTATGATTTGGGCAACTATTTGTCCTTTTGGTAAGAATGTTGGTGGGTGGGTGCATCGTAGCCAGAGAATGAATCTCCTGGGACTGTTGTCAAGTGTTCCTGGGAGGATTTTGATCTCTTGCGGGGTGTGTTTGCAATCCCCCACGATGATGAGCTTACCTTCGACCCTTGGCCAGGTGCCCTGCTCACCGTTGTCAACTGACACCAATTTCCAGTCGTCGTCATTCAGGTGCAAACCCTCTGTGAGCCGTAATCTATAAGGTGTATAGTGAGAATCCATTGTCAAAATTGGTTTAGCAATGTCATGGTTTGTGTGTGTCATTTCCGGTAAATTCTTATTTCTGTTACCCCTAATGGGGTAAGGCAGCTTTTCCGTCTTTTTCCCTTGGCTCCCTCCCCCTTCCCCTTCTGCCCGGTCCACCCCATTTTTGTTATGACGCAGGGTGGACCTGTGTTCCCCCTCTAGTTTTTTTGTGAGGGTTTAAATCCTCTCCCTTTTCCCCCTTCCCCTCCCCCTTTCTGTTTTTAAATTCTTCAAATTCTTTCTTAAGGGGGCATAGGGAGGACCAGTGCCCCAATTTCCCGCACAGAAAACATTTCTGGGAGCCTTGAACCAAAAGCTTCTTTCTGGTGTTCGATGTTTCTCGGGAGCCTTCAGCATGGTGTAATTTGGGCCGCTGTCCTGTGGAGTTGCTCATAAAGAGGACCTTTACCCAACATACCCAGAGCATGTCCTGTAAGGTGGGTGCAGGATCTAGGAGGAGACTTAAGATTGTAGCACGACACAAATAATTTGAATTTGAAACTGCAATCTCCCCTAAAATGCACTCTCGCGCCCCTTCACTTTTAACTTGGACCTCGATGGCCCTGGAGAGCCTCTCCACAAAAATCGGTAAAAGATTCACTTTGGCCCTGTCTTATCTTTGAATATTGTACCACTGGACCATGAGGCTGCATTGTAAAAAATGCAGTTAAGGCTGCTTCTTTTACCACATGGAGGCACTTCTGGGGTATGGCAACTTGATCAGTTGCTTCCATCCACTGCCTTTCACCCGCGAGATGTTCAAAAGTGAGGGGATTCCTGTGACCATCCACCATAGTCTCTGTGTTGTCCAGGAGACCTGGCAGGGCATCCCTGAGAAGCTGCTTCCATGCTCCCTCCCAAAGCCTATACTCTGTGGAGTTGACAGGCAGGAAAACAGCTGCTTTAAATCAGCAGGGAGTGTTTCAGCCCCTGGGAGATCTGCCTTCAAAAGACCCCGGCAGTAAGGACTGTCTCGTCCATATCCCTTATGGGCTTTGCACAGATCTCTGATGGTGGCCTGTGGGAACGGGTGGTAAATGGCTCTGGTGTTGTGGCCTCCGCAGTAATTTCGGTAGGTGACAGGGGCTAGGGTAGGATTGGGGGGGAGGGCAGCAGCCCCATTGATTCTGGCTCCGGCTCATTAACTTCCGTGTTTGGACCGTGGAAACTGTAAGGAGCAGCGTGGGAATCGGGACCCCATGACGCTTGCCTTCCGGGGGGATGCGGTTTGGTTGTGAGATGGTGTCATGCAGGAGTAGGGATGATTGAGGGAGCCTGGGGAAGCGAGCAGGGCGGAACGGGGCCACAACGAAGCAGCGCCGGGCTGCGGCCCTGCGGGGGGGCCGATGGCGCCAGCCCGCTCTGCACCTGGGGAAGCGAGCAAGGCGGGGTGCAGCCACGGCAAAGGGGTCCCGGGCAGCGCCGCCACGGACGGGCCAGTGCGGCCCCGGGGGACGCCGGTGATGCGGGGAAAGCGTCGTCACCGAGATTGGGCGGGGCGAGTGGCATGGAGCAGGGAGCCGGGGCTGCGGACACCGCACAGGCACGGCGGCTCCCACGGCTGGCGAGGCACGGCACCGCTGCGGCATCACGGGGAGAAGGGTGAGTGAGCGGCGCGAAGGGGGGTGGCAGGGCGGCACGGTGCCGCAGGGATGCCGTGTCACCGGGATAGGGGAGAAAGACGGGCGGGGAGGGGCTAAGGGCGGGATCAAAGGAACCGTGGGAAGGAGTGGGAGATGGAGACGGCCTCGCCACGCGGCCACCACCAACTTGTGGCAGGGGAAAGCGGGACCCATGTTGTAATTCCGTTTCCCCATTAACTGAAAACCGAACTTGGGGCTTTTGAACTGGGAAACGCGGGGACGGGGAAGGCTCTCGGGCAGTCTGGCTGGGGCTGCCCAAGAGATCCCGCACAACCCGGTGCGAGCCACGCGAACCGCGCGGACTGTGCCGGCTGCGAGGGCTGGGGAATCGGAGAATCCAGAAGAAGCCTGAGCTAGCAGGCTGATCTCCTGCCGCTTCCTTCAGAATACTTTTCCAGGCATAAGAGGATCGGGGCAGAGGGGCAGGGGAACCGGGGGGGGCCTTTCGCACCCTGGCGTTTTTTTGCATTCCCTTCTGAGACTTTATTGCCGAACACAGCTGCGCTGCTAAATTAAAATATTTCAGAGCGTCTCTGTCTCCCAACCCAGCCAATTGGGTCATTTTCCTTCTTACAGCGCCCCAAAATTTGGCGCTGCCGATCTGGTAAGGGGACACCCGCGAAAAATGTGAATAAAGCCAGCGAATGAAACCTTTTAGTTTGCTTTTTGAAATTTTCAACTGAGCATTCTGTGAAACTGAAATAAATGTATAATACGCAGCCTTTTGAGCCACTGAGAGTTTTACACCCATCTCTCTTGATAGGTGTCGCTCCCAACTAACACCCAGGCAAACTGAAACCGAAAGTAAATCCCAACCACGTTTTTAATCTCCCTAAAACCAAGCCACAGTCCTCTCTGCCCGCTCTGGGGAATCCGCAAAAGCAAGCAGGTGGCTACAAAAACCCGGAAAAATGCCACCATGTGTATCCAATTTGCGCCGAACTAAAAGATTAAATAACAAAAGTAACTAAAGGTGGTTCTCAGGAGGGTTTCCAACAGAGGGCTGGGGCAAACCCCAAGCCTCCGGGCTGCGCAGCCAAAATCCTTTATCAGGATCCCTGAGGAATATTCCCCCAAATTGGGTCTCCCTCCGGGGGAATCCCACCAGAGTAAGCACCGCTTGTGGGCGATACTCACCCCCTCCGGGGAGCCTGGAAAATCTGGAGTTGTCAGTCTGTCACCCGAACAAGACACTGGGGGTGCTCTAGAGCTGCCTTCTTCTTCCTGTTGTGAATGAAATCAGGCAGGAGACCAAGTTAACTCCTTTAATGCCTTTATTTCAGCTCTGTTTGGAGGGAAGGCTCAGGGATGCCTACGCCACCACTGCTCCCAATGGGCACCGCTGAGGAGGAGGTCCTTGACGACTTTGCTGCGCAGCCGCAGAGTCAGGAGCCTTGCCTCGCAAGAGTCCCCTAGGTCTCGTTTTAGGCTCCTCAGGTCCAGGGGGTGTCTCTCAGCGAGGGTCTCTTAGATCATGACCAGATTCTGGAAAATAGCTGGAAGGTGTTAGCAGATCCTTGAGCTCTTTCCTCACCCGACACTGCCTTTCATTTTCCCGAAATTCATGCTGGCTCGTTGTTCTTAGAGGCTGTTGTGTCCACCACACTTCCGTCCTGCCTGATTTCCATGATGGGCGGTGTTAGGCCAGGAGCAGGCGAGGAGTGGGCAGGGCCTAAGAGTTGACAGGCAGGCGGGGAGGAGCTGAGGAAAAAGCGGGTGGCTTCGATGTCATGAGGGGCAGATGGGGAGCAGCAGGCAAGGCAGTGGTGGCTTAGGCTACTAGGGGAGCAACAGGGGCTTAACTTATGGTAAGGTAAGGGGTTCTGGGGCCTTGGGAACTGAGAGGCACCTGGGGAAGTAAAATATTTGGTAAAGAACTGGGGTTCGGGGTACAACAAATAGGTAACATTAATATATAGAACTGGTAACTTATACAGATAACAGATAATACAGATAACCGATAACTAACTATCAGGTAATTTAAACATTCAACAACTTGTAAACATTGCACCTTAAGAATTTCATTCTTCTCAATTCCCCTGGGAGCGAGTTTCTGTAGAAACCGCTCTCACCAGAGGTAGCATGACAACTAAGGACTGCTTCGGGCTCTTCGAAGCCCCAGTCCATGCCGTGCAGTCCACTCCGTCCAGGGGCCCCACGTTGGGCGCCGACACTGTCGCAGTGTCCCTCACGCCTATGGGGCGATGACCACAGGCTAGTTCAGTTCTGCACTGCCACAGCAAGGATCGGTCGGGGTTACAGGCAGGGCAAGGAACCTCCTCCCGGTGGGTTCTGGGTTCCCCACACCGGCGAATGGACCTGATGGAGTTGTAACTGTGGCGACGGAAGAAGGGTTGACTCTCTTGAGCAGGGTGGAAGGTCGTTTATTAAGGGGAGTCCGGCAAGGAGCTCCGCCTCAGACCACTGCTGCCCAGAGAGAGCAGAGATCAAAGCTTGACAGCCACTTATAAACAGGGAGGATCCAGGGGTGGTGACAACGGGTCAGCCAACCAGGGAACACGGGGGTGGTAACAGGTGTGTCAATTTCTGAACCATTGACAAATCACAGGAAGGGAGGAGCGGAGTCCCCAGGCACCAGCCTATCACTCGACACCTCTCCTGGATCTTTCCAGATCCCAGGGAAGGGTCTCGAAATGACAGACAGGGCGACCACGAGGAGAGAGGGGGATTGACAGGGACAGGTTCAGGGAATTAATGATTGGCATAAAACATCTGGTTCTATAACTAACTCATAGGGGGAAACCATTACAGAACACAGGGGGGTACAGTGGACTGAACCATTACAAAAATAACTTATAAATCTTACAAAAATAACTTAATAACTTAATAAAACAACTGTTGCACCACAACAAGTCTTCCTTGTCCTGACCTTTCTACCTTTTCAATGCATTCGTGACAAAGAATCCTTGGAAGGACTTATAGTTTCCTGTGTTGAATGGGTTCTTGGGTTCTCTAAGCAGGAAGTCTGCAGTTATATCTTATTTACAGCATTTTGGTTTTTTGTTCCAAGCACAGCTACATAAAGCTGACAAGCAATGAGTTACTAAATCCAGGATAGCTTAGCTAAGATCCAGCTTCTGTTAACTGCGAACAAAGCTGACCTGTCTACTTCAGCTAATTCAGCAACTTATTAACTCCACTAAATTCCCTAATTCTTCAGATTCAATTGAGTTATTAAAGAAAATATGGGTATTGATCTAGTGTCGATATCCAACTGTGACAGACAAAAACTCTCTAACAGTTTAAAGTTAGAATGTGTATGTTTATTACGACACCGGGCAGCGTGCGAGATCACTCCCAAAAACACACTGCAGTTTACAGGTGATCACAGAGTCCTTTTATTTACAAAAGCATTGAATACCCCAAACACAAATGCATATTCATAACCCTGGTACATCCCATTCCCCACTTCGTACGGTAATTAGCTCAAAAGCCATTAAGCATGCATAGTTTGTTCTTTGAAATGGGTCGGTGGTCCTTTCCATGGGGAGGGGTCCCCAAAATGAGGAGGTAAGGAAGTCTTTCTCGTTCTGACCTTCCTACCTTTTCAATGCAAATGTGATAAATGAACCCTTGGTAGGGCTCCTATTTCCTGTCTTTGTGACTGTTCGATGGGTTTCTGGGCAGGGAAGGCCTACAGTTGTCTTATGTTCCTAAAAGCTATTCATCAGTTTCTCTATTCTTCATTATAAACACAGCTAACCAAACACAAAGTTGACAAGTAATCAGTTATTCTAATACGGAAGAGTGATCCCAAACCCAGTTTCTCTTCGTTAATTACTAACTTTTAATTTCAGCAAAGCCTACCTATCTACTTTAATTAAATTCAGCAAAGCTTATCTCTAACTAAAATCTTAACCCCCCCTAAAAAATCTTTAATTCTCTAAAGTTTATGTCTCACAATGTCTCAGAACCTCGAGTGTTCACTAACCAGGTGGCCTTTGCTAAATTAATCTCCCAGTTCTTAGAAGTCCCCCCACCCAGTGCCTTCAAAGTGGTTTTAAGCAGGCCGTTGCACCATTCAACTTTCCCGGCTGCTGGCACATGATAAGGAATATGGTACACCCACTCAATGCCATGCTCTCTAGCCCAGGTGTTTATAAGGCTGTTCTTAAAATGGGTCCCGTTGTCGGACTCAGTTCTCTCAGGGGTGCCATGTCTCCACAGGATTTGCTTTTCCAGGCCCAGTGTGGCGGGTTTGGCTTCTGTTCTCCTCTGCCGAGGTCAGGATGAAGAGTACTCGGGAAACGCCAAGCTCGAGTTTGGACTTGGAATGTTTATTTCACCTTATCTATTTACAGCATTTACAGACTCACGTACCCTGAGCTCCAATTAACATGCTAGGAAAACGAGGTCAAATGGAGGGCTTCTAATTCTTTCTAATGTTATTTAAGTGATAATCCCCCAATAACGAGATGACACCAAAGTTATTTACACATTTTACCCAATAATGATCACCTAGGGCCGCAATGAGGAACTTTTTCACCTAGCTACAGAAAACCACCTAAACCTGTGAAGAAGAGCAAGGAGAAGGACAAAGACAACATCCAAACCTCTCCATCTTGACTCCTCTGTATTACTATACACTGAAATCTTAAATCCAATTTTCTAGCATTCCAAGAGCCCAGGATGGTGTTCCGGGCGGCAGCGAAGGGCACACGGTCTCCAGCCATCAGTGATGGCTTCCACCATGGTCAGCACACAGCGCCTGCCTTGGCGGGTTAGGGGAAGGGTGATAGTCCTGGTTTGAGAGACAGGAATCTGCCAGGGAGGGCCGCGGCCTCTCTAGGAATGTGGAATTCCAATCCCTTCCCTCCAAGTTACTGTAATTTAGAGAATTTAAGGAGTTTTTTCAGGCAGAGCTATGGGGAAAGGAATAAGAGTTCTTTACTAGTAAATATAACAGGACAGACGAACAACCACAACTACAGCAACAATAAAAAACAGAACCAGGAACCTCAAGGGGATTTGTTTCACAAGCCCGGGGCAGTCTGATCCCTTGGGACCCCGAGAGCACCAAGCTGGAACGCTGGGACACTCCGGGGCTAGGTGAGACATTAATTTGAAGAACTAAGGATTTTTAGGAAAGTTAAGAGAATAAGTTGCTGAATTAGCTGAAGTAGACAGGTCAGCTTTGTTCGCAGTTAACAGAAGCTGGATCTTAGCTAAGCTATCCTGGATTTAGTAACTCATTGCTTGTCAGTTTTATGTAGCTGTGCTTGTAACAAAAAAACAAGATGTGGTAAATAAGATATAAGACAACTGCAGACTTCCTGCTTAGAGAATCCATTCAACGCAGGAAACTATAAGTTCTACCAAGGATTCTTTGTCACGAATGCATTGAAAAGGTAGAAAGGTCAGGACCAGGAAGACTCATCTTACTTATTCATTTTTGGTGACCCCTCCCCAGAATAGGACCCTGACTCATTTTAGGAAACGAACTACACATGCTTAATAGCCTTTTTTGTCAATTTAGCATACGAAGCGAGGAATGGGAGGTGACAGGGGTATGAATATGCATTTGTGTTTTGGGTATTCAACACCTTTGTAAATAAAAGGATCTGTAATTGCCTATGAATTTCGCAGTGCGAATGAGGGAAATATCCCCTGTGCTGCCCGGCCGCAATAAACATTCACTTAAAACTGTTAGAGAGTTTTTGTCTGTCACAGCTGGGTATCGATACTAGATTAATACTCGTATTTCTTTAACAAGTCAGCTGGAACAGTGGGGTGTCCCCAGCAGGCAGGGGGGTGTCCTGGCAAAGTGAGCAGTGCTGAAGAAGCTGCGACAGCTGGACAGGGCTGGCCCAGCTCCAGCAGGGCAGGCGAGGAGCTCCGAACTCCTGGGCACTCCAGTAGATGATGGATGGTGGTAGAATTCCCAGGATCGGTCTTTCTGCCGACAGTGGACTCCTCCCGCAGCAAGCCACAGCCTGGCTGTCCTCCCCTGAAAAAATGCCGAGAGCCGGAAAAGCACGCTCAGCTCCCTCAGCACTTGCTTTTCCCTCCCCCAGACTTAAGTGATCTTCCTCCACCCTCGGCCACTTCTTTTGTGTGGGTCAAGAATCCTCTAAGCATCAGTATTTAGTCTCTTAGCAACTTATGGGGGGGAAAATTCTATAGGAAAAAAACCAAAACCAAACCTAACCCCCAACAGCGATGTAGTCAATCTGCCAGGCCTCCCCATACTTATACTTGGACCATCGCCCGCCATACCATAGGGGCTTCACCCGCTTGGCCTGCGTGTGATGGCAGCACACGTCTCACAGTCATGGATAACCTGAGAAATACTGTCCATGGTTAGATCCACCCCTCGGTCTCGTGCCCACTTATAGGTGGCATCTCTGCCCTGGTGACCTGAGGCATCATGGGCCCATCGAGCTAGGAACAACTCTTCCTTGTGCTGCCAATCTAAGTCTATCTTTGACACCTCTATCTTTGCAGCTTGATCTACCTGCTCGTTGTTGAGGTGCTCCTCATTAGCCCGACTCTTGGGAACGTGGGCATCTACATGACGGACTTTGACAGGTAGCTTCTCTACCCGAGTGGCAATGTCTTTCCACTCATCAACAGCCCAGATTGGCTTTCCCCTACGCTGCCAACTGGCCTTTTTCCACTTCTCCAGCCATCCCCACAGAGCATTGGCCACTATCCACGAATCAGTGTAGAGGTAGAGCTTTGGCCACTTCTCTCTTTCAGCAATGTCCAGGGCCAGTTGAACAGCTTTGAGTTCAGCAAGTTGGCTTGACCCAACTTCTCCTTCAGTGGCTTGTGCAACCTGTCGTGTGGGGCTCCATACAGCTGCTTTCCACTTCCGGTTCATCCCTACGATGCGGCAGGAACCGTCAGTGAAAAGAGCATAGCGTGTTTCTTCTGCTGGCAGTTGGTTGTATGGTGGACCCTCTTCGGCACGTGTCACTTGTTCCTGCTCCTCTTCATCTGTGAGACCAAAGTTCTCACCTTCCGGCCAGTTTGCAATTTGCTCCAGAATCCCAGGGTGATTTGGGTTTCCAATGTGGGCGCGCTGAGTGATGAGGGCAATCCATTTGCTCCATGTGGCGTCGGTGGCATGATGGGTCGAGGGAACTTTTCCTTTAAACATCCACCCCAGCACCGGTAGTCGAGGTGCCAGCAGGAGTTGTGCTTCTGTGCCAATCACCTCTGAGGCAGCTTGAACTCCTTCATAGGCGGCCAAGATTTCCCTCTCTGATGGAGTGTAGTTGGCTTCGGACCCTCTGTAGCTTCGGCTCCAGAATCCCAGTGGTGGGTCCCGAGTCTCCCCAGGCACCTTCTGCCAAAGGCTACAGGACAGGCCATTGTTCCCGGCTGCTGAGTAGAGCACGTTCTTCACATATGGTCCCATCCTGACTGGGCCAAGGGCTACTGCATGAGCGATCTCCTGCTTGATCTGGGCAAAGGCTTGTTGCTGTTCAGGGCCCCAGTGGAAATCGTTCTTCTTGCGGGTGACCAGGTAGAGAGGGCTCAAAATCTGGCTGTACTCAGGGATATGCATTCTCCAGAAACCTATGGCGCCTAGGAAAGCTTGTGTTTCCTTCTTGCTGGTCGGTGGAGACATTGCGATGATCTTATTGATGACCTCAGTGGGAATCTGCCGCTGTCCATCTTGCCACTTTACTCCCAGGAACTGGATCTCTCGGGCAGGTCCCTTGACCTTGCTCTGCTTGATGGCAAAACCAGCTTTCAGGAGAATCTGGATGATCTTCTCTCTTTTCTCAAACACTTCCATTGCTGTGTTCCCTCACACAATGATGTCATCGATGTACTGTAGGTGCTCCGGAGCCTCACCCTTTTCCAGTGCAGCCTGGATCAATCCATGGCAGATGGTGGGGCTGTGTTTCCACCCCTGGGGCAGTCGGTTCCAGGTGTACTGCACGCCCCTCCACGTGAAGGCAAACTGAGGCCTGCATTCTGCAGCCAGAGGAATGGAGAAAAATGCAATGTCAATAGTGGCATACCATTTTGCTGCCTTGGACTCCAGCTCGTACTGGCGTTCCAGCATGTCCGGCACAGCAGCGCTCTATGGTGGAGTCACTTCGTTCAAGGCACGGTAGTCCGCAGTCAATCTCCATTCTCCATCAGACTTGCGCACAGGCTAGATGGGGCTGTTGAAGGGTGAGTGGGTTTTGCTGACCACCCCTTGGCTCTCCAGCTCACGGATCATCTTGTGGATGGGGATCACGGCATCTCGATTTGTCCGATACTGTCGGCGGTGCACCGTCGAGGTGGCAACTGGAACTCGTTGCTCTCCTACCTTTAAGAGTACTACAGCAGATGGGTTCTCTGACAGTCCAGGCATGGTATTCAATTTCTTAATGACCTCTGCCTCCACAGCTGCTATTCCAAAAGCCCACCTGAGTCATTTAGAGTCTTTGTAATAACCATTCTGGAAGAAGTCTATGCCCAAAATCACGGGGCTCCTGAGCCAGTCACAATTGGATGTTTCTGCCACTCCTTCCCGGTCAGGCTCACCTCAGCTTCCAACAGAGTCAATTCCTGTGATCCCCCCGTCACCCCGGCAATGGAAATAGGTTCTGTCCCCACATATTCCAATGGTATCAGTGTACACTGCGAACCAGTATCAACCAAAGCTTCATATTTCTGTGGCTCTGATGTGCCAGGCCATCGGATCCACACTGTCCAATAAACCCGGTTTTCCCGTGCCTCTCCCTGGCAGGGGAGGCAGGGCCCCTCTAGCACTGGTCATTATTCCCTTCCTGGGTATACATGGTAGAGGTTCCTTCGCAGGGATCTGACATATCCTCACTTCTATAATACCTGGCAGCTTGGTCATGCGATGTTGAGGCTACCTTCATCTTAGTGGAACCCCCTCGGTTAGTGTTTCTCTCCTTGAGCTCACACACCCGTGCTGCCAGGGCAGAAGTGGGTTTCCCATCCCACCTTCCCATGTCTTCCCCATGGTCACTCAGAAAGAACCACAGGTCAGCTCGTGGGGTGTACCTTCTCTCTCTAGCTGGGGGCCGTTGAGCTCTGACTCTGGGGCCTGTAACTCGCACCGGTGCCACATGGGAACTGTTCCTCCTCATCTCCTCCCACACCTCCCTTATCTCCTCTGTCACCTCCTCCATCTTCTCCCTGAGTTCCTTAGCCACGGCAGAGACCTGAGCCTGCATTGGGCCACTGATCATACTCTCATAATTTCTAAGCTTGTTGGCTACAGAACCCACTGTCTCTCGGTTGTTATCAGGATTAATTGTTGCAATGAATGTGGCGTATTGAGATGGTCCTAGAGTTGCCAGATTCCGCAGCATTTGCCCTGTGCACCTGACTTTGTCGGGATCATTATCATGCTGTCCACCCCTCCCAAAGAGTACCTCCAATACCGCCACTTCTCTCAGCTGTTGGATCCCTTCCTCAAGGGTCTTCCAGCGCATTCTATGATGGTGCTCCTGCATTCTGTCTCTGTGGACAAACCGCTCCCGTACACTCATTAAAAGCCTCTCCCAAAGGGAAAGGGGCCCTGGCTCCCTTACGAATACCTGATTCACACCTGAGTCCTGGCTCAAGGGTCCCAAATTCCTTGCCTCACTACTATCTAGCTGCACGCCTGTACCTATAAGGTCCCAGACCCGAACTAACCAGGCTGTATAAGCCTCACGTCTCCGTCGTGCAAGATCTTTTTGCAGATTACGGAGACTTTCATATGTCAGGGACTCAGTGATGATCTCAACCTCTGACTCCCCTGCGGGTTGTGAGGGCCCTCCTTTCTTATCCTTGTTGCCTGGGTGCTCTGATTTCACCTTATACTTCTTTGTTTCCACAGGGGCCACTGCTGCTGGCTGTGGCTGCCCCTGTGGTTCAGCTGGAACCTGGACGGTTGTAACGTCTGTGGGTTCTGCTACTGCACCATCAGACTCTCCTTTGTCGGGGCAGGGGGAGGGTTTCCCAGCAGCTGGGGCTAATGAGGCTACTACAGGAGAAAAGTACTCCCTCAGCATCTGGCCCATCTCGCGGATCTCCTTCACCAAATCTGGGTGGTTTATTCCTGAGGCAGGCTGTGGGGCAGTGTCAGGTTGTGGGGCAGTGTCAGGCTGTGGGACAGGCTCAAGTTGTGGGGCAGTATCCTTATTCTCTGGGGTAGGTATCAGGGTGGTTATCCAGGTCAGTCGCCCCTTATCTCTAAATGCTAAACAGAACAGGCATACCAGCAACACCAGCCACTGTATGCTGTCATTAACATTCAGAGACTTGAATCCTTCAAAGACTGGTGGGGTAGGCCCAAAGAGCTGGGTGAAGGGTTGGGAAAAAATTTCCCCCGGCGTCATTTCTTCACAGTAGGTACCGTTGATAAAGTAACCCCAGAAACACACAGTTAGTGTATGATAGCCCTGAATCCATGTGCCTGCCTTCCAGAGGAAATTAAAAATCCACAAATTCCTCACCTTCTTAACCCATATAACAAACTGGATGACAGCCACAGTAACCTTAGTTACAGGGCCCATGTTTAGATAACGGCCCACAAATGGGAGAAATACCGCCACCACCACATGGCACCCGAACCAGGGTAAGCCAGACCACGATATCCAGTACACAACAATGTAGGCACTTAAGAACTGTTATTCCTTCTCCTCTCAATGCCCTCATGCCCCACGTTGGGCACCAAATTCTGTCTTGATTTGAAAAGACAGGTGTCTGCTAGGGAGAGGCAGGCCTCTCTAGGAATGGAGAATTCAAATCCTTCCCTCTGTGTTATTATAATTTGGAAGATTAAAAAAAAACTTTCTGTCAGAGCTATGGGGAAAGAAATAACAGTCCTTTACTAGTAAATATAACATGACAGACAAACAACAACAGCAATTATAATAATAGTAAACAGAACTAAGAACCCCGAGGGGCAAATGGTGGAAACTCTGGCGCTGATGGCTGGAAGCTGGAAGCGGTGGATTGTTCTTGGCAGGCAGGGGGTGTCCTGGAAGGCAAAGTGGGCAGTGCCTGAGAACCCGCAGCGGGTGGACCTGGGCTGAACCCAAAATCCAGCAGGGCAGCAAAAAAACTCTGAATTCCTGGGCGCTCCAACAGATGATAGAATTATCAGGACTGAACATTTCTGTTAACCGTGGAATCCACGCAGGCACCAGTCACTTGACCGTCCTCCTCCCGGGAAAAACCAAGAGCCCAGAGGAAAAAAAAACAACCCCCCACCCTCTGCTCCCGGGAGCCTTTTTCCTCCCCTAAAACTAAGTGATCAACTTCCTTTGTCTGGGTTGAGCGCCCTTTAACTATCAGTATTTAGTCTCCTAGCAACTTATGGGGGGGGAAAAATTCCACAGGAAAACTTAACCTCCAACAAGCTCTGAGCTCGTGCCCAAGGCAACCACCCCTGACAATGGGGCTCCATGGAGCAGCTCTCAGGAAACCACCCAAGAGCTGGGGAGCGGCCCAAACCCGCCTCAGAAACGTAGGATACCCCAAAATCTCTTCTGAAACATGGAATATCCAAAAACTCACCCAATAATAAGCTCCTCCTTCCCTGATGATACCCAAACACCTGATGTCTCATTCCAGACTCCACCTCAAGTCCTCAACCCCAACCCATCCCACCCCTGCTGGACATCAAGATCCCCTTCCCAAGCCCTATTTCTCCCATTTCATGCTTCCAAACCCCATCCCACCCATCCTGCTCCGCCCAATGCCCACCTAACCCCTCCTGATTCACATCCCACTTCACCCAATCCCCTTCCAACCCCATCATTCCCTGAGGAGCTGTGGAAGTGGGTAATTTTAGAGTAGGACTGAGTAGTTTTCAGAAGTATTGAGTGGATTTGAGGTAACAGATCTCACCTCTTTGAGTGCCAGGAAATGGAGACAACTACACCAAATACACCCCCAACCCCCAAATCCTCCCAAGTCAAGTAGCTCCCTGAATTCCAGATTCCCTCAAAACCTTAGTAAAACTTTTGGCTCTTGATGCCTTTCATGACTTTCTTGATTTTTACTCCAATTTTGTCTAAGGGGTGAAGATGAATCAAAAGAGTATTAGCAAACACCAAACAAAGGGACAACCAGACCAGTATCTTCCCAATGCAGATCACTCTAGCTTTGGGTCATCAGGGCTCTGTCCAACGTGGGTCCTTGTATGGGGATGGAGTTGGAGCAGTAAAAGCAGCTCTTCCCATGGTCAGGGCACTTTTAGGGCTTCCCTTACTGGTGCCTCCGTTGGTGTCTTGTCAAGGCAAAGCTCTGAGTGAATCTTTTCCCACACTGGGGACACTCATAGGGCTTCTCCCCAGTGTGGATGCGCCGGTGGCAGATCAAGTGGGAGCTCTGGCTGAAGCTCATCCCACATTGCCCACACTCGTAGGGCCTCTCCCCAGTGTGGATGCGCCGGTGGGTGATGAGGGTGGAGTTGCGCTTGAAGCCCTTCCTGCAGTCGGGGCAGCGGAAGGGCCTCTCCTCCGTGTGAATCTCCTGGTGCTTGAGGAGAGTGGAGCTGCTGTGAAACCTCTTTCCACACTCAGGACACTCATAGGGCCATTCCCTGGCATGGATCATCTGCTGCTGCATCACATGGGAGCTCCAGTTGGAGCTCTTCCCATACTCCAAGCACTTACTGGGTGTCTCTCCATCGTAAAACTGCTCATGGACCACCAGCTCCGAGCTCTGCCTGCAGTTCTGTCCACCTTCCTGGAACTGGGTGGTTCTTTCCTCCTCGGTGCACCCTGGGATGGGTTTGGAGCCCCTTGTCGTGTAGGATATCAGGGACTTTTCCTCCCCATTGGATTTCTGTGCTGTGGAGCCTCTCAGAACAGCCCCTTCCACAAGGTTCTGCCACAGGAATCTGTTCTCCCTGCTCTCCATCCTCAGCTCCTTGTCTAGGGGAGGAAGGACAAGGGGAGAATGGGATTTACCTCCATGCCAGAGGGAAGGGGAAGGAGATCCCCCAATGCTCCCCAGCAGGACGGCATTGGCAGCGGGGTTGTCCTGCAGCTGGGGGCCGTGCTGGGCTGGGAGATGGAGCAAGAGAGAGGGGGAAAGGGGCACTGACTTCCTCCTCACCTGCTTGCGTGTCCTGGGGCATCTTCCTCTTCCTCATGGCCTCCACCTCCATCTGGCCAAGGTTTGGAAATGAGAAATCCTGGCCTGGGGAGAAACAAGGGATGAGCATGTTGAGTTTGAAGGTCCCTCTGCCCAAGTCCATTTCTGCAAGTCACCAGCCATCTGGTGCCCATAGAAACCTCCCAAACACCAAGATTCAGCCCTGAAAATGCCTTCCAGGAATTCCCCATTCCTGGTCTCTCCTCTTTGTTCAGGGGTTCCCCTCTGACCTCCAGCTGCTGAGGATCATGCTTGTTTTGGGGGTCCCCCATCTATGCAGTTTTACCCTCCCCGGGCTGCTGGGACTCCCAGGAATCTGAAAGGTTCCCCCCTATCCCATATCCCCACTTAGGGATGCAGGGGGATTTTGGTTTCCCAGGGTCCCTTTACCCTTTATTCCCTGCTTCGGTTTGCAGGAGGTCCAAGGAGTCCCTGCCTACCCCTCTCCAGGTTATTGAGGGTCCCACGAATCACAACGCTCCCCCCTCTCTGGGCTCCCCACCTTGGGGTCTTGGAGGACACAGGGCTGTGCTCCGCGAGGCTGCCTCTTCCAGCAGCCACCCCTGGGACCACCAATGTCACCCAAACGGGCATTTTTCCCTCATCTTTGAAGCCCTTCATTCTCCAAATATCCCGCCCCAGAAATTCAGGGACACCCCCCTCCCAGAATATCTGTGCCGAGTTCCCTGTCTTGGTTTGGTAAGATCGGTGTCTGCTAGGGAAGCCTCCCTTGAAATGGAAAATATAAACCCCATCCCTCTGAATTACAATTTTGAAACTAATGGTCTCTCAGGCAAAGATATGGGAATAGGAATAACAGTTCTTTAGTACAAAAACTAAGCTAAAAATGCAGCAGTAAAAAAAAAAAACAAAACCAAAAAAACCACTGAGAGACAGAATACAACCTGGCACCTGGGTAGTCAGGGTGCTGCCAGCACTCCAATCAAATCGTAGCTGCAGTCTTCCTGGAGTGACAGATGTGGTTTTGTTGAAGCAGTGATCTTGTAGAAGGCTGTAGTTTTCCTCTGAAGGTCCAGTGGTGCTGTAGATGCGTCTGGTTTTCCTCTGGGAATCCAGTGGAAACTGGCTGCTCCTGAGACTTTAAATCTCAGATTATAGCCAGATGGGAATGCTTGGCTCCTCCCTCTGGGTGGAGCATCTCACAATGGGATGATGAGATTTTATCAGTCATGCACTGAGACTCAATGGCCCATTAAGAGAAGATATCTCCATGGAGGGAGGATGGGTCATGGAAGAGAACAAGAACACTGCCCCATCTGGTTTTAACAGCTGGCCCATTAAGACAAGATCCCCATTAGGGATGAGTCATGGAAGAGATAAACAACCTGCCCCAGCTGGTGTTCACAGATGGTAATAGAATACTTTTTTTTGGTTAAATCATGTTTTGAAAGACAGGGCTTGAAGTTCCGTGCCCAGGAAACCTCAGGAATTCCTCAAGGCTACTGAGAGAACAACAGGACTACAAATAAGAACCAAGACCCTGAGAAACTGTTTACAAACGACGCAAAACTTAGAGGACACACAACATGATGACGGACGCCTGACCAATTAGGTGTCCTCAAGGATGTGTGCCTGCCCTGTCAACAAGTGGCTTAGCCAATTGAGAGACACCTCTGTGTGTGTGGACAGTAGTGCTCAAATCTATAACTGGAGTTTAAGGTAAACAATAAACGGCTTCTGCTAAAATGATATTGATTCTGCTATTCAGTTGCCCAGTGTTTCCCCTGCACTGGAGAGGCTGTGCACGACTGACAGGATGGGCTTTGAGGCTGTGAGGGGAAGCTGAGGGACCTTGGCTGCTGGACCTTCTGGAGAGGAGGCCCAGGGCTCATCCGGCAACTGCTGCAAGGGTGGTTTCAGAGAATCACAGAATCAGCAAGGTTGGAAAAGACCTTGGGCATCATCAAGTCCATCCTGTGTTCTGACATCACCTTGTCTTCCCTGAGCCTCCTCCTCTCCAGGATAAACAAACCCAGGTCCCTCAGCTGCTCCTCACAGGACTTATGTTCCAGACCCCTCACCAGCCTTGTTGTTCTTCTCTGGACACACTCCAGCCCCTCCTTGTCCTTCCGAAACTGAGGGGCCCAGAACTGGACAGAGCACTCGAGGTGCTGCCCAACCAGTGCCGAGCACAGGGGAAGGATCACTGCCCTGGTCCTGCTGCCCACACTGTTCCTGATCCACAGGAGTGCCAGGGGCTGGATGAGGGAAATGGTGTGGAGTGGATGAGGACAAAGTCTGATTGATTGTCAGCCCTGAAGGGTCTTGATTTTCATATCTATTCAGACTGCATTAGAAGGTGGTGGGAGTCCATATCAATTGGGCATTGCTGATGTCAATCTACAAACAGGAAAATGAAACAGAAAAACAGTTCTCTCTGCATTGTTTTCTATATAGTGTATTACCTTTGAATACACTTCTGAAATTTTCTAATGAACCACGCAAAAAAAATTGAAAACTTATATTATTCCCAGGGACTTTTCTTGTTTGTATGTTTTGAACAAATTTTTCTGTGTTTTTCTCACTGAATTCCTGAACTGAAGGGCTCAAGAAAGAAGAGGCCTCTGGAGTAGTCAAATTCATCAGCAATATCCCAGTGTCTGAGGATCCATCCTCATCTGGGCAGGAATGAACAGAAATGGGCACAGCTTTCTTCCTGCCCTAGCTTTGGGATGGGCCCTGGGCCTGGAGCAGGAGCAGCTCTTGAGGGTCCCAAGGCCAGGGCTGTTGTGCTGGCCTGGGCAGATGGGATGGCAGCAGGGTCTGCAGAGCTCTCAGCGCCTCAGGGAGAGGGGAGCAGGGCACACAGGGAGCTTCCTTTTCCCTTGCCCCAGCACCTTCCCCATGGCTGGAGCTGAGTCCTGTCTGAGCTGCAGCTGCTGCTGTGCCCTTCCGAAGGGCTGAGGCCGTGGGGCCCTGCCCAGAGCAGCCTGCCCTGAGCAGAGCTGTGGGGCCAGAGCCGGCTGGGCTGTGCTGGGGAGAGGCCCTTGGTGCTGCCGAGAGCTCAGGGCAGCTGGCAGAGCTTGGAGGGAGCTGGGCTGGGCTGAGAGAGCCTGGCACAGAAACCATCAGTGTCCATCTCAGCCTGTGTGAGCGTGCAGGGGCAGGACTCAGCCCAGGCCTTGTGGGGCAGGGCCAGCGCCTGTGGAAGGCATTGAAAACAGGCAAGTGGCCCAGAGAGGAGGCTGCTCTGTGCCCTTGGTGGCATGGACAGAGCAGGAACACAGCCCAGGACATTTGTCAGCGCCAGCCTCTGTCCCCAGCCATTGCCAGCCCTGGCTGCTCAGCCCAGGTTTGCGGGGCAGTTTGGCTATGGCCCAGCTCCATCCTCCTGCGGGGCTCAGGGCCTGTTCCCAGCCATGGCCAGCCCTGCCCGGCCTCTCTGCTGGCCCAGAGCCCGGCGGGGGGCGGGGCAGGGCTGTCTGTGCAGCCCCACAGGTGCCACGGGCTGTGCAGGAGCTGGCAGAGGCTGCCCAGCAGGGAGGCCATGGGGCACAGAGCTCCAGGGCTGCTGTGGGCACCACGGCACAGGGGCCGTTCCCACCCGCAATGCTCCTGTCCTGCCCTGGGCTGCACAGGGGCTGTGGCACCATGGCTGGGCCAGCACGGCACAAAGGGGACACGCAGCCGCTGCTGGGGCTGACAGCAAGGCCAGGCACACACAAGGAATTGCTGGGCATTGCCTGGGCTGGGCAGGGCTGACTGTGCCAAAGGCAGAGCTCAGCTGCCCTTGGTGGCTGCAGGAAAAGTCCAGAGCCCAAAGAGCCTCCATGGCTGTGGTGGAGACCAAGGCTGGAGGAGGGAAATGCAGGGCTGCTGTGGGATGGGGAGGGAATTGAATTCCAGCACACACCTCAGTTCTCTGATGATCCCGGCACGATGCTGGTTCCTGTTCCTGCCTGGAGCAGTGCAGATGTTTCTGGGACAGGAGCCCTCCGGGACTGGCAGGGGCCTGCAGGTTGCAAGGTGCTCTGCTCTCCCGCAGCTCCTCCCTGAGAGATGCCAATCCCAGCTTGGCACCTCAGGGCACAAGTGGCAC
>JANEHK010000493.1:5758-24512 GCA_025960845.1 Tachycineta bicolor | reverse complement strand
CCTCGCCGAGGAAACGGGCGGCGCGGGGCAAACAGTCCGCGAAAAAAACCAAAAACCACACCACCCTCTCCCCCTTCCCAGCACCGAAGTTTTTATTCTTACGTTTTAAAGGCTGGACAGCCGTCCTGCCCCCGAGCACACGTTTCCCCGCTGTCCCCACTCCCTCCCGCGGGCTGGAAAAGCCCCCGCAGTGGTTTTGCGGGAGCTCCCCAGTGCTCTGGCCCCGATCTTCTCTGCGATACTGAGAAGAGGTGCTGCGGGCGGGTTTGCAGGGGTGTGAATCGCGGACTGTTTGTCCGCGCCCCCTTCGCCGCGCACGGCCTGCCGGTGCCTGCGGGAGCCCGCTGACCCGTGTGGCCGGGGCTCGGGCGGTCTGTGGTTGTTTATCCCGCGCGGGCTGTGTTCGTGGAGCCCGGAGCGGGCGCTGCAGACGCCCGGCGGTGCCGTGCCTCTCCCGGCACACCTCTTCCCCCGGCTGCTCCGTGCTGGGAGCGCCGCGGCACCGCCAGCGCCCCGTCGTGCCAACCCCTCCGCATCTGCTCCTTGCATAAGCACGCGTGTTTAATAACACCCATTCGGGAACTTCGGGGCCCGGGGACGAGCAGCGAGTGGTTAGAAATCCGTTTCTAGGCAGGTAGCTCGTTACGTGACGCATTCCCCGGGCTGGTCCTGCACGACGGGGGGATGCGGGCTGCGGGAGGAACCGGCTGATTTGGCGAGAACAAAGGTGCCGAGAGCGGGTCCTGCTGAGGAGCTGCTGTTAGGGTCCCGCAGGGATTTTAGGGGCTCTGTTGTTAACCTCCCGAAAGGTTGTGCTTTTGGCCGGGGCTGGAATTTTCCGTGCTCGCTGCGCCCAGAGGTGATTCTTTTTGTCATTAAGCTCTACCAGTGTCGGAGAGCCCCGTGCAGGCTTCCATGGAGAGCAGGTGTTACCCAGCACGCCGGGCTGTGCAAATCGCACAGAGGTGGCTTTTACAGGGGTGGCTCCGCTCTCCCTTTCCTGCTGCAGCCTCCAGCCCCTCTGTGCGAGGTGCTCCTGTGACCCCAAGAGGATGGGACGATGCAGGATCCTCCGGGCTCGGGTTTTTCCCTGTCATTCCGCCAGCTCTGCTCTCCCGGCGCGGGCCGGGATCCCGGGGCTGCCCCCGGGGCCGAGGCTGTGCGGCTCTGAGTGGCGGTGGTGCGCCGCAGGGTGCAGCTCTTCCTGCTCCCACCGCACAGAAAGGAGGAGCTGCCTCTCAGCTGGGCGCTTTCTCAAGAAGCGAAAGTCCCCGGGAGGAGAGGGAATGTGTAAAATTGAGGTTTAAAGCATGCCTCGTTACGGCGGGGCTGGCTTTTCCCTCTTCGGAGGGAAGGAAGGTGGGGTTTGGATGAGGTGGTACCGGCGTGCTAGTTCCATGAACCAGAGCCAGAACCCAGAGAGCCCTGCTGCCCCTGCTGCAGCACTCTGGGGCTCTCGGGAAGTGCTTCTGGACAGAGCCGGGAGCACAGGTGGCAGCTGGGAGGAGCCGCTCCCGGGCAGCCTGTGCCACGGAGAAGCGGCTGCTCCGGCTTCTCCAACGGGAATTCACATCAGGACGAAGCTGCTGCCACCCAGAGTTTTCTTAAAGCTCTTCTCTGGTTCCTTTTTATGCTGCCGTGCGTCTTAAATTTCGGTGGCTGCGGCTGCCAGTGAGATGAGGAGAATCGATACTGGTGGTTCAGATGCAGGCACAAAAATAGCGTTCTGGGGAATGCTGGCGCTCGCTGCACGCGGCGGTGGGAGCGCAGTGCCTTCTCAGTGCTCTTGAATGCTAATTGTTCACCCGTGGGGCTGGTAGATGATAGTCTAACGTGCTGGAAAGCGTCTTCCTCGAATCACGAGCCGCTTTTCGTTGTGTCGCTCCGTGGGTTTTCCTCACAAAACTCCCGCCCTTGCGTTACTGAACGGCGAAACTCCATGGAGAAGTTTTGGCGGCTGAAAGCCGTCAAACGGCGTGCGCCGCTTACCCGACATCCCCGCGTTTGTCTGATTTTGGAGGCAGCAGCTGATGCCGGAGCCCTTCTCGTCCTTTACTGGTGCGAGGTGTCCCAGCGAGGTGCCAGTTTGCGCGCTGTTCTAATTAGCCAGCTCGTTAGTGTCGTGTCGCTGCCTGGAATCGGGATGCTGGAGATGTGTCTGGGATGGCCGCGTACTCGCCGGTCGCGCTCCCACAGCGGCAGCTTTGAGCAGGCAGTTCTTGTTTTTCCCTTAGATGTATTTCCCCAAAGATTTGCCTTCGTGGTTACAGCTTGGAAATGCAGTTTTGTTCTTTGGGGTGTGTTTTGCATTAATTGGTTTCCCTGCTCGCCCAGAGTTACACCCCCAACACCCTTCCCTCCATCTGTCTTTGTCACTTCGTTACCATACACGTGACTTTGATTTCCCTTTTTTTTGCTGGGAAGTTGGGTTATTTTTGGAGACGTAATCCCTCCAGTGGCGGCTGGTGGTGAAGGATGTTGTGCCTGCAGATGTGCCGAGCGCCGCACCGCTGGTGATGCCGGCGGACGATGGCCGAGTGGTGCCCGGATCCGTAGCGTCACGTTCCCGTCCCCGCTCGTGGCACCGGCCCTCGCACGGATTAAGTGCTTGGGCCGTGAGCTCCCGTGGGCGTCTCGGCAAAGTGCCGCTGGCAGTCTGTCTTGTGTGAGGTGGAGTGGGGCAGGTGGACGGCACCTGCAGGGCTGCTGCGTCACGGTCCTTCTAGGCGCTCCCGGCGGCGCTGGGCTGCCCTCGGAGCGCTTTGTGCGCGAGGCTGGCTCTTCTCTCTCTGCCCTGTGCTCACAGGCGTCCCGAGCCCCAGGCAGCGTGTGCAAAACCTTCTTCTCTTTGTAACGTCACGGGCTGGTTGGGTTTCCGTCGCAGCAGCGCTCCTGGCGCGATGCGCGTCGGGTTCTGCGCTCTGCTGTGTCTGTGCGTGCTGTGCCTTCCCCGTGCTCCTCAGCCCTCCCCGCAGCTCCTCTGCAGCAGCCAGAGCCTCTCTCCTGGGCTGATCCACAACACTCCTGCCCTCTCCCCGTCAAACCTTGCCAGAGGCCACTGCAGCCCTGACACCTGCAGGAACTGTTCTTCCAGTTGTGCCAAGGCTGTGCTGTATATTCTAACTTTTCTTTCTTTCTTTCTTTCTTCATTCCTTCCTCTCTTCCTCTCTTCCTTCCTCCCTTCCTCCCTCTCTCTCCCTCTCTCTCCCTCTCTCTTCCTCTCTCTTTCTCTCTCTTTCTTTTTCTCTCTCTCTCACTCTCTCTCTCTCTCTCTCTCTTTTTTTCTCTTTCTCTCTCTCTCTCTCTCTCTCTGTCTTTCTCACGGCATTCAGCACCTGAGCTCTTGCAAACAAAGGAACAAAAATGATCCCTCCTGGTCACCCCAGTTCCCACGTGCTTTTCCCTCTAAGCAGCGCAGTCTCCCACGTTTGGGCAATCCCTAGTTAGCTGCAGGAGGCGAAGGAAGGAAACGGGAATGCTGGGAGGGCGTCAGGGCGCCTGCCGGCTGTGCCTTGGAGCGGTTATCCCGTGTCATTCGTGCTGACACGTTTTTGGGCTGAGTGCTTGGTGAGCCCGGTCCCTGCGCAGCTGCCGTTGGAGCCCGCTGTGGGTGGCGGGGGCTGTGCGATTTCCCGGATCACGTTCCGCCGGGCTGCATCCCTGACTCCCAGCTCTGTCCGTAACTGCCCGCTTTGGCTGCTCCTTTCTTCCTGGGGCTTGATGCTTCTCCCCGAATTGCACAGTGTGGGAGGCGACGGGGAGGACAAAACGCCTCTGAGCGGGAAAAGAATTCCTTTAAGGCCTCTTTTAACACGTTCGAAAGGCTGTCAGTGTTTTTCAAGGATCTGGATCTGTAACTTCACAGCAAGTCTCATCCAGATCGCAGCATGGAGAACGGGAATTGTTTGGGCAAACGAATTTCCTGGCCAAGTTTAAAAATTTGCGTGACTGAACGACTAGAGCACTTTGACTGGGGTTTTGTAAGGTCTTGGGGGTTTTTAGCAGTCCGCGCCTTTTACGCCTCAGAGGAGCCTCAGCACAGCTGTGGTAGCGCTTCCACAGAGGCAAGGAGGTGAAATCCACATGAGTTTCTTTCCCTAACCGTGGAAATCAGAAAGACTTCCCTGTTTCTAAAACCCTTGTACCTTCCCAGGCTCTGTGTCTGTGTGTCTGCCTGTTGTTGTAGAAGAATGTGGAACTGAAACGCACCTCAGCAACTCATGGGCCTCAAGCGAGGCCGTCTGAGTGATCCTATCTTAATGACTCAATTAGCTGCCCGAAGAGCTCCTGCGGACCTTTGGCAGCCCTGTCTTCCTTACCCGCGATTTTTTGGCGTGTAAAAGCTCTCGTTCTTGGGCCGTGCCGGCCTGTGATGCTGCCTTGGTGCAGCTGAGGAGATAACGAGGTGAAATGTTAAAACTTCTGCTCCGCGAGCGCGTCGTGTTTCCCTTCATCTGCCTCTCGTGCCTCGCCTGGCGTTCCCCGGTTTATCAGGAGCACCTCGTCTCCCCGGGAGGGAATGCCCTCCCGGAGCCCGTGCCGAGGTTGCCGAGTGCGAAACCTCGTCTCCGCTATCGGGTCACGCTGGCGAGATAAGGGCTGTTTGGAGAGAGCGCGTCCCGGCTGATCCCAAAACAGCGGGAACGGTCTGGGTCGCCGTGGGGCTTTGTTTTGCATTCCTGCCCCTGGGACGAGTATAAGTGTGGCGAGGGCGGTGGCCCGGCAGCTCAGTCGGGCTCCTTCTCGCACGCGGGTCGGCCGGTTCGGTTCGGTTCTCACTCCGCGGGGCAGCCCTGCTGACGGAGAAGCTCTCCCCCGGAATCTCCGCGCGCCGTTCAGGTAACCGCTGCTGGCAGGGCTCTCCGCCGGGGCTCCGCGTGTCCGGATCCGGGCATCGGCGGGGAGCGGCGATTTCAGCCTCTCTGCGAGCAGGGGCGGTTTTGGTTACCTGCCGCCTAAAACTTCCTTGGCCTTCCGGGTTCTCCTCCCCTTCAGAGGCCCTTGTTCCCATGCCTAGGTTACCCGGAGCGCCCGGTGTCGTTTGCTCGGTTTGCAATTCACTCGCTGCTTCGTAATCAGTGTGTGGTGGTTTCGGGCAGATTTTGGGAGGAACCCTCCCACGGGGCCCCCTTCCCTCCCCCAGCCGGGTCGGGAAAAGCCTTCCTCAGAGAGAAGAGGAAAAAACCTGTTTATTGAACAGGCGAAGCACTCCCAGCACAATACCCAATGGCAAGAGCTTCGTGCCGCTTACGGAGGGATAACAAACTTAAAAAGATAAGGTCTCCTCCTGAAGGTCGTCACTGTGCTCCGCTGTCTCCGCTGGAGCTGGAGAAAAGGAGATGTGCAGGGCTGGTCTTGGTGGGGTGGGGCCCCTCTGGAGGCCCCCGGTGCTTCCCCAGGTCCTTAGTCCGGAGAGGTTGGAACAGTTCCGAGGAGAGGGCAAAAAAAAGGGAAAAAATGGGGAAAAAAGCTTCAGCTCTTCTATGGGGTCTAACTACGCTAGCACTAAACTAACTAACTAACTCCTGGGGAAAAAAAATCAAAAAAACCCCACAAAAAAACAGAGCTTCTTTCGTCTTGCAGTGTTCCAGCTCCCCTGCTGCAAGGTCACTTGGGAAAGGGAAAAGGAGAAACAAACTGTGCTCCCCTCCCCTTCGCGCCCAGCAGACGATTGGGGGACACACAGTCACCCTAGGACACAATGGAGCACAATGGAACCAGTTGCTTTATGTGTTTATAAAAAGGCTGGATGTGGCGCTTGGTGTCATGGTCTAGTTGGGGTATTAGAGATGGGTTGGACTCGATGATCTTGAAGGTCTCTTCCAACCTGAAACAGTTCTGTGATTCTGTGACGTGTGGCGCAGAGCCGTGGGCGTGTTAGGGCCGGGGGAGGCCTTTGGGGCCGCGGGGTCTGCGCGTGGCGGGGTGCTCGTCTGTGGCTCTGCTGATCGCCCGTCGGCGTTCTGCGCTAGCCCGTGCCTCTTCCTGCGCGCCGCTCCCTCGCCTCCTCCCGGCGCGCGGAGGGGCGTCGGCCTGCTCGCACCAGTAAGGAGGTGCCGGGGCACCTCTGCCGTGTGTGACTGAGCTAAACACGGGCTCCCCCGAGCTGTTCTGCCACGGAGCTAAATCTGCCGGGCGTGAAGGCTCGGGGTACGCCGCGGCCCTCCCTGCGGGGCTGCAGGCTGGCACGGCTCCCGTGCGGGGCACCCGGAATTGGCCCCGGTCGCGCCGCCGCAGCGCTCGGCATCCCGAAGGAGCGGCCCGGCTTTGGCGACCGCCGAGCCGCCAGCGTGACTCCACGCTTCTGCTCGTCCCGCCTGAGCGAGGGCTCGCTTCGCTCGATCCGAGCCTCCAGGCGGTCGTCAGGCGGAGTGCTCATTCATGGTTTTGGGGTTGTAGGAGATAAAGCTGCGTGTCTAATTTTAATCGTCTCTTTCTTTAAAGCTCCTTCAGCTAACGGCTTTATCGGGGCATCTGTTTGTCATTACTTATGCGTATCTGTCTGGGATGGTGGTGTGTATTTAAGGAGACCGATGTTCCGTCCTGTTTTAGGGTTTTGCAGATTAGCGTGAGTTGCCACAGGGAGTGACTGGCAGGTCAGGCTTGACTTTTGAAAGCGGCTTATTGAATTGAAGCACCAAAGAAAGAAAAAGAAAGAAAAAAACACCAGCACAGAGGGAAAAATTTTAATAGCTAGGTAAAATCTGTGATTCTAGTCAAATGTAGAGGTAATTGTCGCCCTTTGGGGAAAACTAAGTGCAGAAGCATCCTTACAAAAGGAGACAAGGTTTGCACCTGGGAGGGAGGGGGAAGGATTTGTACCGCGTATTTCTTCAGGTACACCGAGGCGTGATGTATTCCAGTTAAAACTGCAGAAACCATGGAATAAGGAGGAGTTTGTTTCCTTCCAAAATCGTGCTGGATTTCTCTAACAGCCCTCGTTTCATAAGGAGGGGAAGAAGCCGTGCGTTCACGCTGTGCGATGCCGTAACTTTCTAAATGAGCATCCCGCTCTTATCTTTGTGCGACACGTTTGTTTCCAATAAACAGCTGCTGCTCCAGTGCCTCTAATAACACGGAAAAATTCCAGGGCACTCACAGGTCCCTGACTGGATGTGTTCCTCCCCGGATAAAGCGGCAGGCTTGTTTTCCCCCGGCACTTTGGAAGTCAGATATATTTTATTTACACGGTCGAGGCCGAGGCGGTAGTTTTCAGAAAGGCTTGTGCTTAGAGCTCGCTCAGAGAGCGTAGTAAAACCACCTCTGTGTGTTTGTTGCCGGCGTTTTGAGGGACTCGGGCCCCGTGGGAATGTCTTAGCTGGTGACTTCACGAACCCGGAGTTGCCTGGGGAACCAGAGCAGCTTTTTGGCAGCCTCTGTGGAAGTCGAGTGGTGAAGGGCTTTTCCTGGGTGCCTCTGGGTGGTTTGTCTGGATCCAGGACGGACAGGCCTTGGGGTTTTCACCTCTAAGGGTACACTGGTGATGCTTGTGGGAGCCGAGGGTTTTCTCTCGCACCAAGTGCTGTACCGGGGTTAAAAGGTGAGCGGAACTTGCAGCTTTTCGGTCTTTAGAGACCTTTATTCAGTTTCTTATCTCAAGGCCCGCGTGCCGCTAACACCCGGCTTAGCGCGCAGGAAAACACAGCTGGCAAGAACGACAGCCGCAGAATTCCAAGCTCTTCTAAAGGTTTCCAGTCCCAATAACTCTTAAACGTGCTATATTTACAGATTTGTGCCAATAATCGCTACCTATTCTAAACGTGCAATTTCTGCATCAAACCCGTCCTGCCAATGTCTCTGTGCCACCGTCACAGCAGAAGATGGAGGACAAGATGAGACACCACCCAAAATCCTCCCTCTCGCTCTCACCTATCTCCACACTAAAACCCCAAAACTTCAAATTTTCACCCTGTGACAAACTAACCCACTACTTATTTCAAATCTTCGTTGCTTTTAGTTCATCTCCAAGCGCTGGGAGTTTTCCCCATGGACTAAGGCCAAAGGCAATGCTTTCCCGGGGTCCCCCAGGGCAGCTGGAGGGATTTTCCAGGTGCCCTGGACTCCGACAATACTCACGTAAACGTGGGTTAGGGAGCGGCCAGGTGCGACGTTTTTGCCTTTGTGGTTATCCAAGAGGAATAGGGTTGGTCTTGGGACAGGCCGTGCGGTTTTTTTTCACACGTGCTTTTAATATCCCACACTTAGCTTGAGAATAAAAGGAGAGGGGGAAAAAAAAAAAGCCGTGGGCTTCCTTAGAAACGTGATCTGCCATTTGTTGAAAACAATTCTAACGTGGATATTTTTTTCCTCCTAGGTTTTACCAAGGGACAGTACATCTAACACTTTTAACTTGGATCGTCTCTCGTCCAAAATCGTAACAGCCCCCAACAGCTGACGTTTGATCTGAGGGAAAAAGCTGTGACAAATGGACAATATGTCTATTACTAACACGCCAACAAGTAATGATGCTTGTCTGAGCATTGTTCACAGCTTGATGTGCCATCGGCAGGGCGGAGAGAGCGAGACCTTCGCCAAGCGCGCGATCGAAAGCTTAGTCAAGAAGCTAAAGGAGAAGAAGGATGAGCTGGATTCTCTGATCACGGCCATAACCACGAACGGGGCTCATCCTAGCAAGTGCGTTACGATTCAGAGGACGCTGGACGGGAGGCTCCAGGTGAGTTCCGCTGCGCTCCGGACCGTTTCCTCCGCGCGGAGCCGGGGCTAAAGCGAGTGGCGCAGGGTCCCGGGGCGTTGAGGAGAGGCTTCTCTTCTCTCGCATCCACCCTCGCCCCCGTTTGCGGGCACGTCCTGTGGCCAGAGCTCTGCGCTGCTGCTGGAGTTTGTTTGTTTGGGGTTTGGGGTTTTTTTGTCTCCCCAAAAGGAGCAGAAAGCGTTGGATCCGCCGCTCTAGCCGAGCGCGCGCGCAGCTGTAAAAACCAGAGCCGTGTGACAAGTTGAGCTGTTCCTCCTGGTGCCTTCCCTGCAAGCTCCTGGTGGTTAGCTCGGTGTTGGTGGGGAGTGTGAGGACAGAGCTGTTGTAGGAAGATACTCCAAGGAGCCTGCGCTCAGGGCTTGTGTTTGCCTCATATCATCAGTACTCGGCACCTGGGTTGCAATTCCCGTGTCCCAGCGCAGATGGCATGTTGGCTGCCTAGCTCTCTGTCTACCCTAGAAGCATTTTTTACCTTTTTTTTTTTTTTTTTGGCGTTCTTCTGCTCGTAAATTCCTGGCAGCGCAGCTCAGCGCCTCGTTCCTCCTCCCCTGGGGCCAGGCTCCTTCACGTGAGCCCTGGGGAAGGTGACCGTACCTAGTGCCCCAAGCACAGGTCAGGCTCCGGCCATTTCGTATCCAACGTTTTTTACTCCCGAATCGCAGCCCTGACTTAACTGTGGCAAAACCCTGACAGAAACGTGCTTCTGTCGGCCGCAGAACTTGGGTAAACCCTGCACAGAGCCCAACACCACCTTTTTGTTTTTGTTTTTAACGTATCTGACGGCGGAGAGGAGAGGGCGCAGCGTTGTGTGTCCCCTTCCCCGTGTGATAAGCGCAGCCTTTGCTCCTTTTCCCGATCGCTTTCTCCCTCTGGCTCTGCAGGTGGCTGGCCGCAAGGGATTCCCCCACGTGATTTACGCCCGTCTTTGGCGGTGGCCCGACCTGCACAAAAACGAGCTCAAGCACGTCAAGTACTGCCAGTATGCCTTCGACTTGAAGTGCGACAGCGTCTGCGTGAACCCGTACCATTACGAGCGTGTGGTGTCGCCTGGCATCGGTAAGCGCACCCGCTGGCCAGGCGGGGCGGAACGGGGAGCGCGTCCTGGCTCGGGAGCGCTCGCTTGGACCCTGGTGCGAGTCGCCCTCGTGCGCTCCCCCGCCTCCTCTTGGGGCAGCGCCTTTGTTCCGCGTGTGAAGGGAGGCTCTCTGGCTTTCCTTGGGGCCGTTCTGCCGGGTCTGCGCGCGGCTCCTGCCGCTGCGCGTGCTTGAGCGGAGAGGCCGAGGGCTCTGATGAGCTGGTTTGCAGAGGCTGATAAACGTTTAAACGTGTTTTAAGATCTCTGACTGCATCCCTCCGCACCCCCTTCTCCCCCTCTTCTCTTTCAAGATCTCTCGGGGCTGACGCTGCAGAGCTCAGGTGAGTAGGCGCGTTCGCTGCCGCGTTTCTGCGGTGCCCAGCCCTCGGGGGGCAGGCGCCGCTCGTCCCTCTGCCTCCTGCGGGGCCTGGAACGATGCTTTTGTCCCTCTGCCTTCCAAAAACGGTCTGAGTGCCGTGTCTGAGGCAAGTATTGATAAATCCCTCCAGGAGACACTCGTTTTCCTGGCTTCCTACCTGTGAAACCCAACAAAAAATCCCAAAAATCTCTACGGCCGGGTGCTGCTGATGAAAGCCTAAAACCACGTGCACCTGTGTGATATGCTAATTAATTGGATTGGGAGCGCTGGGTGGGATTTAATAGGCAGGAGGAGAAGAAAAGAATTTGAATTTGGTAATTAATTCTGCGCTTAGATAAAGGGGTCTGATAGTCTTGCTTTTCCCTGAAGCTGGAGGGAAATTGAACATGAAATCTCGACAGGATTATAACGATGACATTATTCAGAAGTCTGAGATTGTACGGCTGGTAACTGCTTTATTTCAAAACTTGTTTTATTCTACTCCCAGAGGAAATTGACGGAGAGAGAAATTTGTGCGATTTTAGCGCGTTGTTAAAAGTATCCGAGCAAAAACGAACTAGGAAAAGAACCCCACCAAGCATCCCATCACACTTAACTCACCGAGCTTTAACCCGTGCGCTCACCTCTGCTGATTTGCCTTGTACCCGTGTCTCCTGAAAACCGACCCTTCTGCACAGGATCGAAGCCGGTTTTCCGTTATGTAATTAAATTGTTTCAATAGTTAGTGCCAGCAGCTAAACACCTCGTAAGCGTTGCCTTGTCCTGCCGCTGGCCGTGCAGCAGGGAGCGGGTTTTGGCCTACTTTAAAAACGAGCGCGGGAGGTGACGAGCCCTAGGGGTTGGCAGCTTACACGCAGGTAAATTGCCGGAGCGGCGGTGGTAATTCCCTAAAAGTCTGGAATACTCCCAGCTGCCGAGCGTGGAGTGCTTTCCTGTGGCCTTTGAATGCCAGTTTGATTTCCCAGCCCGCTTGAAGGGGACCGCTCCAGGGGCGCACGAAGTCGATGTGCCGTGTTGGCAAATCCGTGTTTTCCCTGGGAGCGCGCTGTGTGTGTCTGCCAGAACCTGCTGCCTTAACTTACATCCGGCCGCTTGGGAAAAAACAACAACAAAAAACCCAGCGCACCCTTTTCTTTAACCGTGCGCAGACCTGGGAGCAGAACACTGGAGTGTGCTGCCGTGGGGCTGAGCTGCTCGTTGGAGAGCCTTAAGCAAAACCGGCAGCTCCCTCCTCCTCCTCCTCCTCCTCCTCCTCCTCCTCCTCCTGGCAGCCCTCGGGGCCGCGTGTCGGTGGCGCGGGGCAGCTCTCTGTGTTTGAGCTGTGCCCCGTGTCCCTGTGTGTGACCCGTGCTGTCCCCGCAGCTCCCTCCAGCATGCTGGTGAAGGACGAGTACGTGCACGACTACGAGGGGCAGCCGTCGCTGTCGTCGGCCGAGGGCCACTCCGTGCAGACCATCCAGCACCCGCCCAGCAACCGGGCGTCCTCGGAGCCCTACAGCGCCCCGGCCATGCTGGCCCCCGCCGAGGCCAGCACCACCAGCACCACCAACTTCCCCAACATTCCCGTGGCCTCCACAAGTAAGGTCATGGGGCAGCACGTGGTTTCTGCCGGCCGGCCGGCGTCTCCTGGGCGTTCATAACCCCTAGGTGCTAACGGGGCGCCGCGTCCCGGCGGCCTTCTCGTGTCTCCTCGGGGCCGGCGCCGCGCTCCTTCTGTCCACGCCGAAGGTTGGAATGTCACGGTCGGCCCCGACTGTAGAGCCGTAGAAATGGAAGAGTTGTACCGTTTTTACGGCAGCGGCGAGCGGAAGGACAAACGCGCGTTCCCTAAGGTGGCAGCGTCCGGAGATGTTTAGGCGGTGCTTTGTCCTCCCGGTTTTAGCACCGCTGTTTCTGTAGCCAGAACGGCAGCCCCGGGTTAGCTAGCTGTTCGTTTTCACGGGTTGGAGCATGCTGCCTTGCGGCTGCTGTTGTTTTTCCTGCCGCCAGTGGAAGGGTTTGGTGTCCCAGCAGCAGGGACACCCTTCAGTCCAGCAGGACAGCAAAGCCCTCAGAGCGTCCCACAGCCCATCCCCTCCATGACGTTTGGAGAGGCCTTCACCACGTAAAAGATGTGTGGACACCGCTGATTTCGTTACCGGATTCGGGCTGTGTCTCAGTAACGTTCGTTAATTTTATCTGATTAGCTAAAGCTACCCGTGTTTGCCACATCGCGGTGTCGTCATTTGTCTCCGGCAGAGATAAAAAGGGTGCAGGTAGTTAACTGTGCACCACAGAGTCAGTACCTTTGCAGTCAGTTACCTTTTCTCATCAGTGCAGTAATCGTTGGAGGCAAGTGGATATGAAAACAGAGCTAATTTTTATGTTCTGCTGCAAGTTCTCTATGTTTTAAATTCTGCTGGCCGCGCCAGTCTGAGAGCGCAAGTGTAATTGTGAAGGTGATAAGTTTAGTGTTAACAGCTGAACTGAAGCCTTTCGCAGTTAAATCCTCTTAACCTCTTCTGAGATGTCTGTAGATTTAGTCTCAGATAATTCCCGAGATATTTATTTGGGAGGGAGAACAACAAAAAAAAAAAAAAAAAAAAAGCGCAGGGGCTTTCTGAGTCCGGCGTTGTGTGCAGCCTTATGGAGGCAGCATTTATAAAAGCGAGATAACTGCTCAGAATGTTTTGGAGAAACACAGATATGAGTGTGAGCGTCCTGCTTAGGAGCAGTAGTTAAAACGCGGTGAAAACAAGCAGCTCTCCTGTTTGGACCCGCGCTAAACCTGTTCCAGCCGTGCTACCCAGCAAAAGTTAACATCTCCTCTTCTTCCCTTTCACGCTGGAAAACGAGATGTGGCCAGAGCAGGGATGGGGTTGATGAAGGGAGCTCTCTGCCTGCTCCTGCCATGTGGAGTCAGAGTTACCTGACGCAGAAGCATTTTCCTCTCAAGTTTTCCTGGCGGGTGGAAGGAAAAAAAACAAACAACAAAACAAAAAGCCAGTAGCTCTGGATCCAGACCTGTGGGAGCTGTGTACTGCAGCGCCCTTAGCGGGGTGTGTTTTCCTACCCGGTAGCGCTGAGCTCTTCTTAATCGACATTTTGGAACGTTCATGAATAGGTAGTGTGTTCTTTTACCAGGTCAACCTCCCAGTATATTGACAGGTAGCCATAGTGATGGACTCTTACAGATTGCTTCAGGGCCCCAGCCAGGAGCTCAGCAGAATGGGTTCACAGCCCAGCCAGCCACTTACCACCACAGTGAGTATCCACCTCTGCGCCTCTCAGCTTCCTCAGCCCGGTTTCCAAACGCCCAGGAGCGCTGCAGGACTGTCAGGGAGTGGCGGGAGGCTCCCCTGGACAGCCCCTCGGGGGCGTTTTGTCTCTTTTCTTTGTCTCCGCAGACAGTACCACCAGCTGGACGGGGAGCCGCACGGCCGCCTACACGCCCACCATCCCGCACCACCAGAACGGCCACCTGCAGCACCACCCGCCCATGCACCCCGGACACTACTGTAAGCCTGCCCCCGCTCGGTTTCTCTCCCGAGATTCGGGTGGTTCTAGAGTCTTTTTGCCCTCTGCAAAGCCCTGAGCCAGGCACAACAAAGAGACAGAGTCTTCAGGTTCTGATTTTCGAGGTTGCACGCTTTGTTTATTGTTTCTTATCTTACAATTCTTTCTGTGCCCAGCTGAGATCTGTGCAGCTGCTCGGACATCTGATGACTCCTCCCGCCCTGGGCTGTCTCTGTCTTTTATACTAATTGTTACCTGTTCTTTATTTATCGTTATTTGCCAATACCTATCACTTACACTGAACAGCTCATCCCGACTTTGACCCAATCTCCTTAAATTACTTTGTGCCACCGTCACTGCAGAAAATGGAGCGCGGGAAGAAGAAAGAAGCAGCAGGAGTGAACACCCCAAATCCTCCATCTTGCTCCCATCCACCTCCATAGAAAAACCCAAACCCACTGTTTTTCACCCTGTGATGAGCTGAACTCCTCTCTTTCACACTCTTGTGGCCTGCAATCCCTCCCGCAGTGCAGGAAGCCTTTCCCATGGACTGGGACCAAAGCCAGTGTCCTTTTGGGCTCTGTGCCAGGTCCCAGACCCCTCTGCCCAGGTCCCAGACCCCTCTGCCCAGGTCCCAGACCCCTCTGCCCAGGTCTCTGACCCTCGAGGGCAGCCACAGGAATGCCCTGGACTCCAACAGCCCCCAACCCTTTCTCCCACCATCCTGCCCTCCTCGGGGCTGCCCCATGCTCCCAGGGCTGTGGGAATGCCTCTGTGTCGCCAGAATTCCCGCTGCCTCCACCCGCTTCTCCTCCAAAGCTCGGCAGCCTCCCCTCAAGGAGGCCAATGTGCCGTGTGGCATTTCTGTCTTTTTTTTTTTTTCCTTTTTCCTTTCAAAATTTAGAAATTCTTGCCCGGTTTTGGGGTTTTTTTGGAGGTTTTTGAGGTCTCGCTAAGCTTTGGAGGACGTGTCCGTGCAATGAAGAACTTAGGGAAACCTTGCGCAGTAAAGCATTGTCAGTGTGTTAGCACGCAGAGCTGAAAATGTTCCTCATCTATGAAAGAGGACAGCAAGCTCCTCTATTTTTTAATTATTTTCAGGTGCAGGACATGGGATGGGGCAAAAAAAAGAAGCGGTCGAGCTTCTGTTGTAGGGCCCTAGCACAGGAAATGCGCTGTAGGGGTAATGTATGAGAGCGGATAAAAGAGCTCCCACACAAATGAAAGGTTTTGTAGCAGAAAGCCAGAAGAGTTCTTTGTTTTCTGATAGTTTTGATTAGAATGTTCCCTGTGTTGAGTACATAATGCGCGTTCTGCCTTCGGAGGCAGGGCGCGTATTCCAGCACAGGTCAGCCGTATGCAGCGGTGTCCTTAGCGGGGAGGAGAATATACCGTAGATTCACCTTAGCGCGTCCCTCCGGCCCGAATCTGCCCGTAGAGCCGTGGCTGCTGCGGTTCATCCCCTTATGCTGCGCGGACCCCGCGCCGTTCATGGTGTTTGAGGAGCAGCGGGATGTCAGGGGCGCTGGCGGCGCTGCGGGCGGCTCTAGATGCTTTCCAGCGCCCGCGTCGCGCCGGGGTTAATATTTGCCACGGGCTGCCGGTGCCACACGCAGCTTTTCTTGGCTGCTGCCGTTTCTCCCTTGTCGGAGCCGCGCGTTTTGACACCTCCCGAGGCCCCGACATCTCGTTGCGAAGGCTGCTGTTGCTTTCCGTAAAACTCTGCGTGTGAGCCTTTCCTGCCTGCTCCCTGCCGCCTGCGGGGGACCCGGCTCCAATCCGAGCCCGAGATGGCGTGCCTTGGTCATGTCCCTTTAGCAAATGCCTTCCCTGGGGGTTTTTCCCCACCTCGGCGGTCGTTTGTCGCGGTCGGGTCCGCGGCACGCCCGACGGATCGTTCCGCGGCCGCCGGGGCTCGCGAGGGGAGCGGCTCAGGGCAGGAGCGAGCCTGGGTTGCGCTCGCCCGGAGCGCAAACGGCGCGTTTTCTTTTCCAGGGCCAGTTCACAACGAGCTCGCATTCCAGCCTCCCATATCGAATCATCCCGGTGAGTAAAGCCTTGCAGGAGGTGCGATGCCGCGGGCGGATGTGTGCCGACTGTGAGAGGGAGGGGAGCCTCGTTAGGATAGACCCCGTCCGACACCCGGGTGTCTCCTTTGGGACAGGGGCATGAGCTGAGGGCTGAGTTTAGGTAATCCACGTGCCCAGAAGTCAAGCCCTGTGCTGGCTGTGTGCCCGGGATTTGTCTGGGGCTGTTCCAAACCCCTCCAGCACCCACAGCCCGGCGCTCAGACGGCACGGCCAGACCCCTGGGAGGGAAGGCACTGTCCTTCCTACACCCTGCTGCTGGAATTCCTCTCTGGAGCTTTCCAGAGGCTTCCCAGGGGTCTCCCTTGAGGTGGCAGAGCAGGGATGTCCGCTCCTGCTGTGGGAGCTCTCTGTGCTGCAGGTGCAAGGCGATGTTTTTAACAAGGGCAGGGCTGTTCCCCGCCGCGGGGGAGCAACGCAGCCGGAACGCCAGGAGTTAAACTTGTTTGGTTCTCCTCGGGCTCCTACAGCAGGGCCAGGATTGGAGCGTTGAAAACTGCTGGGGGGAGCGTAACTGCAGCTGAATTGTGTTTGGTGTGTGTTTCACACTGCTGACTTCATCCTTGGGGTCCTCATTGCCCAGAGCGGTGCCCGAGGCCAGGCTGGAGCACCCTGGGGTAGGGGCTGGATCTGGAGGGGCCCTAAGGTCCCTTCTCTCCCGAGCCACTCCGGGATCCCGTGATTTGTGCGAACGGATCCTTGCCGCCAGCAGAGGTGCTGAGCTCCCCAGAACCCCCTCCAGCGACTGGGGTGCGATCACTGCACGCAAAGCAACAGCACGAGATCTGCAATGCAGAATTGCTCCTCAGAGAGAGAGAGCAGCCTGTTTATTGTCTTACATTCTTATACGTTTGTGGGTCTGGTTGTGGATTGGCTTCTGGGGTTACTACCCTTTCACCCCACTGGCCAGACCAGCCGTCAATTTCAGGCTAGCAATCTGTAAACAAAGGGCAGGGAACGAAAACCAAAAGGTTTGTTCACGTTCCCATGTGTGGGAAGAGCGAAAACTCCTAATATTGTGCAGAAACTAAAGAAACTGACTCCACCTTACGAACAAGTGGAAGGCTTTAAAAAATCTCAGTCAAACCAGGGTGACACTGGATGTCGTGTTAGCCGGGGAGGTTTGACGGGCCAGCTGCTCCCGGCTGGCGCAGAAATCACGGGCACCCTGTGTGCCTCCGCCGCGGGCCGGGCTGTTTGGGTGTCCGCAGAGTGCTCTGGTCTCCCTGCAGTAGCCGTCTTTTCCTTTGTATCCGGATTTTCAAACAGAGAGCGCGTTCCAGCTCTTTGCTTCCAGAGCACTCAGTTTTTAGTTCCGCTCCCTCCGTCCGTACCCCCGTGCTCTGCCGCTGGTGCCGTGCGCGGGCCGGCGCCAGCCCTTGGATGTTCTCCCGCCGTGTCCTGCCGCTCCCCAGCTCCGGGCGGGGCGGGGAGGACCTGCCTTCCCCTCGGGAGGGGGCTGCCCTGACAGCTGCAGCCGGCCCAGCCCTGCACAGGCACACCGGTGCTGCCTCTGCGTGCTGCAGCCGCCGACTGCGGCAATGCGGCTTTTGTCACCCTGGGTTGTCTGAGTTTTTAAAGCCTTCTGATTGTTCATAAGATGGAGTCAGTCTCTTTAGCTTCTGTGCAATATTAGGAGCAGTTTCTGCCTTTTCTCACACATGTAACATAAAGAAATCCTTTGTTTTTCATTCCCTGTCCTTTGTTTGCATATTTCTAACCTGAAAACAATTGTAACTGACAGCTGGCCTGGCCATTTGGCTGAGGAGTGAAAACTCCGGGAGCCAATCCACAGCCAGACCCACAAATGTATAAAAAGTAAGAAATAGACAGACAGAGGGCTCTGGGCCTGGCTCAGCCTTGGGCTCTCTGGGAGGAACGTCTCTGCCCTGCAAATCCCTCATCTCCGTGTGGTTGCTCTGCGTATCCGGATCACAGCGGCTGGCTCGGTAAAATCCGCAGACCCATAGATCCCAGCCGCAAAATCCTCCATCGCTGATGCGCGCGCGGTGGAGACGAGCCCGTGTTTGCTGTAGGGCATTTCTCCGGGCCAGCAGACGTCCCTCTGTCTGTCGGTCCGTGTGAACGCGCGCCGGCGGGTTGCCCGCAGCGGGGCTCTCGCTAACCCTGCGCCTCCTTCAGCTCCAGAGTACTGGTGTTCCATCGCCTACTTTGAGATGGACGTGCAGGTCGGAGAGACGTTCAAGGTCCCTTCCAGCTGCCCCATTGTCACCGTGGACGGGTACGTGGATCCTTCCGGAGGGGACCGCTTCTGCCTGGGCCAGCTGTCCAACGTGCACAGAACGGAGGCCATAGAGAGAGCGAGGTACTTCCCCGGCTGTCTCTGGGGAACGGCGGGTGGGTCTGTTGGAATTGCCCCGTTCTGTGGCGGCCCGGAGCTGGGGAAGAACAAAGAAATCTGCTTTTCTCCGCTCTCAGGCGCTGTGCCTCAGGGGTGGAGTCTGCAGGCTGGATATCAGCCCTGCACACCGCAGGGTAATGTGGGAGCGGCTGCAGGTTTGTCAGATTTCTCAGAGGAGCAGGGGAAGGCTGGCACAGAGCTTTGGGTTCTCATTCCTTCTCTCCGTGCTGGTACTGCCCTTGGAAGTGGAAGCACGCTGAACTGAAGCAATCCTGCAGCATTTTTTTTTTTCCCTCCTGTTTGAAAGGAGACGGAAGAAAACTGTTCCGCATCTCCAGAAATGTCACACCGTGACAATCAAAGCCCCAGGTGGCCAAACAGACAAGTAAAATGTGGATTTGTGGGTGCTCCTGAGTGACTCTGAGAAAAACTGCCTGTGGGGCTTGCAAACGGAGCCAGGCGTGTTTGGTGTGCCAGCCCCGTGTGTGTCCCTGTGCACCTCACACGGAGTCACACTCGGGTGTCCCTGTGTCACACTCAGGTGTCCCTGTGTCACAGGTGTCCCTGTGTCACACTCAGGTGTCCCTGTATCACAGGTGTCACACTCAGGTGTCCCTGTGCCTCTGTGTCACAGGTGTCACAC
>JANEHK010000492.1:6023-24526 GCA_025960845.1 Tachycineta bicolor | reverse complement strand
GCTTGCTGGCACCGTGAGGGACGCTGTGCCATGGCAGCTGCCTCCATCCCACTGCCCTCCCTCCTCCTGCTCTTGCTTCCCAAGGGTGAGTCAGAGGCAGGCAGAAGCAGCGCCTCTGGAGAGCCAGGCCTAGGCCTCAAACCTCCATCCCTCCATCCCTCCATCGCTCCATCCTGTCCCTGCTGTTATGGAAAAAAAAGAGCCCGGAGACTTGCTCCTTTTTATGCCTTTATTATCAAGCTTGGCTCTGGGGGAAGCTTGCTTGCTCCCTTGGCAATGTGGAGGAGGAGGTACACACAGCTTCGCTCCACAGCAAAGCTGGGGACTCCCACCCCCCTCACGGGCTGTTTCCCCTTGCCGGGGAGTCCGTTTCACGTCGCTGATCAGGGGTCATCCAGCGATGGGGGACTCCTTCTCAGGTCACAGCGACTAAATGAAGCTGCTTCAGCGGACCCCTGTACCCCTTGCACTAATCTAAAGTGCGACTTCAGTCCTGGATTTTACTTTGGTTCCCTACTTTTCAGAGTCTCTCATTCTTGAGCTGTTCCCAGAATTCCAGTGTTCTTTTTATTTGCATATTCAGACACTATCCGGCGAATGGGAGCAGAGATATGGGTAATAAGGTGAATTCTTAATTAACAAACAAGTAAATAAGGTGATAAATCAGTATTAAAACAGGAATAAGGCAAATTCTTTAAACAGATCTAGCATTAACAATCTTAATGGAATTGCTTAACAATTAAGTAACTAAAACATAGATCATTTGAAGAGAAATCATTTATAACAGCTTGGACATAAAATGACTAATCCAGCAAGTGCTTCTCTCCTGCCACATTTCACTGAGCCAGAGCTACATCAACAGTGTGGACTCTGCAAAACAAAAAAGATACGTGTGTGCCTAAAGCTGAGGAAAACTGTGCACAACACACAGTGGTTGTGTGTAGTACGGGCGCTGTAAAGGGGCAAAGCTGAATGCTGTAGCTGGGCTTCAGTTCTGTCTGGATCACATAAGGCGAAGAATGAAGCTTTAGCGTGTGAGAAGTCACTGGTGCCATTCTGTTTGGATCCTGACTCTGTGAAACTGAAGGCTTAGGAGGGTACCTAGAGCTGAGAAGGAAAGTGCCCATAGCAGGGTGTGTGCTTGTAGTTTGATGGGTGCAGCTGAAATTGTGGGCAGGAAGATCTTTCTGAGCTGGCAGTTTTGTGAGCTCTGTTTCTGGCAGGTATTTTCAAGTGGGTTAGCGGACTCTGAGAGAATGGAAAGCTTTGTTAAGGCAAAGGAGCTTGTGTTTCCCTTTGAGTTTGGTGCAAAGAAGAGCATGCAGTTACAAGGGGAAGATCAGATTTATTTGAGTCCAGGGATGTTTGCAGCTTCGGCTCAGCCCTCCGGGTGGGCTCGAGCTCAGGCGGCGCATTTCTCTCTTTGGCGAGTCGGCAGCGCCGTGGTGTGGTTGTTGTGATGTGGTTGTCGTGATGTGGTTGTTGTGATGTGGTTGTTGTGATGTGGTTGTTGTGATGTGTGCTGAGACCGCCAAGGAAAAGGGCGAGCGGCTTTCCTGGCGCTGATGGGGCAGGGTGGGGAAGAGTTCCGCTGTGCATCCCGGCTCTTGAAGACTGAAAGAATGTTAAGGACTCACAGTGAGAACTGACGCCTGGGGTCAGCCAAGAAGGCCAGGAGGCAGGGAAGTGGGGATTAGCCAAGCAGGAAGAGAGCCAGTCCTCTTTTATGCCAAGAGAACCTTTTAAGCACCCGAGATGCTGTGGGTGTGCCTGGAGTAGCCTGTGGCATCCAAAGGAGAAGGGTGAAGCAAGATGGTCCGTGTACCTCGGGGTGCAGGGGCAGTCCCCCAGCCTGGACCTGTTGCTGCCCACATGCATGGGAACAGCTGGGCTGCCCCAGCTAGGGGGTGTGAAAGGCTTTCCAAACATTCATGTGGGGTGTTTTCCTATGATTCATCAGCTGTAATTCCTCCTGGAGACACGCTTTTCTCATGGCTGGCCTCCTGTAGGTCAGCTGTTTCTGCTTGGGAGCTGACATCTGGGCAGCCTTGCCCGGGTTCACTTTCATGGAATGCAGCCTTTCCTTCCACCCCGGTTTTCCAGTGCACATAACACTCTTGGCTCCCGCTTCCCTGACCCTGTTCTTTGTGTTCCCTGGCTGACGTTGCCCCTGATGAGTTTATTTGGCTCTGTGATCTCTTTACTTTTCTCACAATTTCTAAGAAGATGGGTGTAATGAGACAAAAAAAGCTTTAAAAATGTTTAAAAAAAGACTGGACGTGGCACTCAGTGCAATGATCTAGTTGAAGCATTAGGGCTGGGCTGGACTCAATGATCTTGAAGGTGTCTTCCAACCTAGTGATTCTGTGAGTGTGTGTGTGTGTGAAAAGCATCAGGCCCTTGTATTTTGTGTAGGGGGACAAGCCTGAGCTGTTGCTGGATTACACAAACCCCTGCTATTGCCATAATTTGATGGGACTCCCGAGTTTCCCATCCCCAGTTCAGTGGTATTTTGCCCTGACCAGAACTGAGCACCAACTGGGGCTGCTTTGTGTTGCCAGAATCCTGAGCTGTCAGAAATGTGCTGCATCAGCTTCCTGGCAATGCTGTTTCAGGAGTCCTTATGCCTTGGCCAAAAGGGACATCTAGTGGGGCTGGAGCTCAGCGACCCGGGGTTTGTCTTAATTCCTTGCATTTTTAAATTTTTTTAAATTATTCATTCCTAATCCTTATGAAGGAGCAGGAACTGAGGTTTCACATGTTCCTGGTGGCCTGGTGGCAAGGTGGACCTTTGGTGGCCAGTTCATGGGCTGTTTCTCTCTTTGTACTTGGACACAGGAAAGTGACTGTTGTATGAGGCTTTTGTGGGAAGGCGCTGTGGTAGGTGACACTGTACTCAGTAAATCAAAACCTGTCTGAACACACTTCTCTGTGGATTTGGTTGCACAGGGTTTGCACTTTGACTTGGAAAATCATCTCTTGCCCTCTTCTTGCTTGCCCATGATCCTGCTGGTTGTGGCAGGATCCCCAGACTGCATGTGGGCACAAGGGGGAGAGAGCAGACACTGGATCTGGTGTTCAGGTGATGGAACAGCCCACTGCAGTTCCCATGGATGCAGGTGCCCAGCTGCTGGGCTCTTCTCATGAACTGTTTCATCCTTTTGCATCCTGTGTTATCCCAGATACCTTTGGGGGACCATAGTCCATAACAACTCAGATTTAGGGAAGCTTTTAGTGGGCCATGTGTCTGGGGAGCCTAACTGCAAACTGTGGGACTGGAATGAAAACATTGGCACTTTTATTTGCTCAGTGCTGCAAAGTGCTGCTGATGGCAAGAGAATGACCACAGTAAATGCTTCTTTTTGTGTTGCTGTAGCACTGTGTAAGCAGATCTCAGAATGTTCCTGAACTCTCTGTAGAGAGGCCTGAGGCACAAACCATCCTCTTATGAGCCCTTACAGCTGTTTCTTGTGAAGATTTCTTCCCAGACCCTGCATGTCTCTCCACCACAGTGGAGCTGCTGCACATAGCAGTGTGAAGTGTTTCACTGGGAGAGGCTCATTTTCTCCCTCAGCACTGGGGGTCTGTGCTGCAGGTTTGTGTTTCAGGAATACTTGCGCAGAAGCTCAGGAAGAACCACACAGCCAAAGTATTAGAAAATATCCCAGTTTATTGCAGCATCTCAGTTCTGAGAGTTTTACAAAACAATGTATTTACAGGTGAGGAAGGGACTAACTCAGCTGGAGTGTGCTTTGCTGGGGCAGGAACAGAGGATAAAGGAAGAAAATCAGCACATTCACAAGTCACATTTTTCTTTACAAAAGTAAGATAGGTGTAAGGCTGGTGTGCACAGCTGACTGATGTTGTCCTTGTGGGGAGCACCCCAGGAAGAATTCAGTGCAGCCCTTGTGCTCTTCACAGTGACTTCAGGCACCTGGGGCTCAGCAGACACTGCATCAGCTCAGCTCAGTGATATTAAGGCACAGTGTGGTGATGCCAATGGCTCTGGGTCTCCATGTGCGCCAGCAGCTCTGCCAGTGGCTTCCTTCACAATGAGTGATGGTGTTTGAGCCCTGCCTACAGCTTTCTTTGGAGTGAGTGATGGCATTTGACCTCTGCCTGTGGCTTCCCTTGGGCTGAGTGATGGTGTTTCAGCCCAACATCGCTCTTTCAGGCCCCCAGCCCTGGACTTGGCCATGCCAGAAGCAGAGGACTGAAGGAGGAGACCATGGTGTGAGACAAGGGAGGGATCCCAAAGGGAATCCCCCCCAAAACTATAGTAACACCTCCCTTCAACCCCCGCTGTGTCTGAACACCAGAGAAAGGGGTATGGATGGCTGTTTGAAAACAAATGGATGACAGAACGTACGCTTGTTTTTGAACTTGTCCAATAAAGTTTGCCTCTAAACACAAAGTTATTTATCTTTTTTTTTTTTTTAATTTGATTTTTTTAAAGTTTATTACTATATGTAATGTTGAATGATGGCTCATTCAAATTGTTCATGGGAGCTGCATTAGCTTACCCCTCAAGGGAAACTTCTCCAAACATGGATTTCTAACACTAAGGGCTAAACCGAACCATCAGCTCTGGTTGCACATAGAGTCCCAGGCGCTTGCAGCGAGGTAGAGAGAGGGTTGAAGTTCACAGTAGAGGCTGTGCATGGCTGGCACTGCCAAGTGTCTCTAGCCAGCGCTGTCCAAGGTGTCCAGGAAGGGATCCATGCCTAGAGGCCTGCGTGCTCCTGGATCCAGTCTCGCAGGCTCGTGAGCTGACTGTACACGCCAGGTTTGTTCCTCTGGGCACAGCCATCACCCCAGCTCACCACGCCAGCCAGGAACATCCGACTGCTGGGCTCCACACTGACCAGGGGCCCCCCAGAGTCTCCCTGCACAGAACCACACAGGAGCATAAGCACCAGCCCCACAGATCACCCTCGTGCACAGTGTTAAAGTCAATCACAAAAACTGAACAAGAAATAATCAATCAGTAAATCCCCATCTAAGTCAGCTGTCATTACAATTTTTTGGCTATTTCCTGAAACTAATATTTAAGCATGGTAATAAGAGCCATAGTGCCAGAACAAAGAGCTATAAAACACCAGTCAAGCAGCCTGGCTTGCTAACTAAGACTGAATAACAGCCAGAAGTTGGAGTACGTTTGTACATCCTACCTGGTGAGATCGAGTCTAAATCCTGTGGTTTTGGGCTGTAGTTTTTGACTCTTAGACATGCATTGACATAACTTGCTGCTGGTGCCCACTGTAATCTGCCCATTGTCTGAATCCAGGAGGATTCCCACAGATTTGTTTTATGTTAAAAACGTAAATAATATAAGTGGAAGTACCAGAATGAGCTGAGCTGAGCAAAGGCCTGTCTCCCTGCCTAATAACCAGCACTAAATCCAGGTGCTACCTTACCTGGCAGGCATCCACACCACCGGTCAGGATCCCCACGCACATCATGCGTGGCGTCAGCTGGTCTGTCAGGAGCTGGTTACACACAGTCTGGTTGATGAGCCGGATCTCTGCCTTCTGCAGGATGGAGGCTCCCGTGCCTGCCAAGATGGAGGAGCGGCTTAAGTAAAAAACCACATTTTCAAGCAGCTCCCTGTTTTTTTTTTCCCCTCAAGAAACACAGAAATCACAGACTTGTAGAATTCCAGAACAGTTTGAATTCAAAGAGAACTAAAGACTGTCTCATCCCACCCCCTGCCACAGGTAAGGACACTTTCCAATAGACCAGGATGCTCCAAGCCCTGTCCAACACGGTCTAAAATGCTTCCAGGGATGTGGCAGCCACAGCTCCTCTTGGCAGCCTGTTTAAAATACATTAATCCAGCCCCAAATCACATGCCAGTGCTCACCTCCTTCTGCAGTCGCTCCCCAGCCGGTCACCCACAGGTCCTTGCCCACAGGGAAGTTGTGGGTGGCATCAGGCAGGCAGATGGGCTGGACCACAGCCGTGAAGGTGACGGGGCTCTGCAGCTCCAGCACAGCAATGTCGTAGTCGTAGGTGTAGTCGTTGAAGAAGGGGTGGGAGATGATGCGCTTGATTTTGCGGGTTTGCACATTGGGGCCACTGAGGTCTCCTTGGTCGGTCAGCCCCAGGTAGGCTGTCCATAGGCTGGGGTCTGAGTACCTGCACGGGAGCCACGAAACAGAGGGTGAGACCACAACCTGGAGACAGCACCGCTCACCAACTCAAAGAGTTCCCTTGTGGAACGCCTCTCAGAGTTACTGCTGGAATACTGTGTGCGGTTTCGGTCGCCACAATATGAGAATAATATTAAACTATTAGATAGCTTCCCAAGAAGAGCAATGAAGACTGTGAAGGGCCTTGAGGGAGTCATACAAGGAGCAGCTGAGGGCACTTGGTCTGTTCAGCCTGGAGAAGAGGAGACTGAGGGGAGACCCCACTGCAGTTACAAATTCCTTGTGAGAGAGAGAAGAGGGGCAGACTGATATCTGTTCTGTGGTGCACAGTGACAGGACCAGAGGGAATACCCTGAAGTTGTGTCAAGGGGGGGTTTAACTTGGGTATCAGGAAAAGGCTCTTTTCCCCAGAGGGTGGTCAGGTACTGGAACAGACTCCCCAGGGCAGTGTCACAGCACCACGCCTGACCAAGCTCAAGATGCATTTGGACAATACTCTCAGGCACATGGTGTGACTCTTGGGGATGGTGCTGTGCTGGGCCAGGAGCCAGACCGGGTGATCCTTGAGGGTTTCTTCCAACTCGGCTTATTCTGTGATTCTGTGAAATACCTACAAGCACAGGGATGTGAGGCCAGTACCTGATTCCTTGCAGTGGCAGGAAGCAGTGTGCTGCTGACACCAGCCAGCTTGCTGACACCAGCGAGGCCCCACAGATGTGGCCCTGGCCCTTGACGTGCAGGCTGACCTGCCACGGCCATTCTCCCACGTCCGAGTTCTGCCCACCAACGATGCGCGACTTCCTGACGTAGGAGCGGAGCCCACAGTCTAGGGCAGAGAAGGAGAAGGGGCACTTGGTTTCTCCTGTTCCCATCCCACGCCTCCCCTCTGTTCCTCCAGGACATCTGACAGGACAAGGGCCCTGTTACCCATGTCAGGAAGGGCTGATGCTCTATGCACAGATGCTAAACTAGCTACAGCATTTACTGGCCAACTCTGTAAAAGGGAGATAAGCTCCTGTATTATTCATTCAAGCACTCCTGAACAACACAGACACTTCACAGACCACTGAAGAACGTGGCTTGGGTATTTCCAGATCAAGCTCCTGCACAGAAACACCCCGGGGCTCTCTCTGCCACAGAGGTTGCTTCTCTGAGAGACCCAGCCCAGAATCCCATGCATGTCTCCCCCATTCCTCGGGCACTCACTGCAGTTGTCCTCATCAGAGTGGTCCTCACAGTCCTGCTCCCCGTCGCACTCGGGGTTCTGCTTGCTGATGCAGCGCCCGCTGCGGCACTTGTACGTGTACTCCTTGCAGGGGACTGCGGTCTGGCCCGCTGCAGGCAGGATGGAGGCACAGGGGTTAGCCCCGGTTCTAGGGAGATCACATCACCTTCACCTCTTCTGCCCACCCCTAGGGCATTTCCATCCCATGCAAACACACCCACGAGGGCGCCCAGCCCCAATGAAATCCGTCAGAGGCTTTGTTTGATGGCAGTCTCCCTCACCTGTGCTGCAGCTGCCCTCATCGCTCCAGTCCCCACAGTCGTCCTTGCCATCACACTTCTGCGTGCTGAGGACACACTTCCCATTGTCGCACTTGAAGCTGTCAGCTGCACAGCCTGGGGACAGAGAGCAGCTCCTGAGGGCTGGGCGTGAACCCTGCAGAACCTCAGAACACAACACAAGTCACAGCCTCTGTAGCTCCAACATACTGTGTCTCGAATTCCTTCTCCAAACTACACACCACTACTCAGTTATTCAGCCCTTTCTATTCCTACACCTCTGCTCATCCTTCTTTCCTCTGAGCTCTCGTTCACCTGTACCAGCTGAGTCCTCACCGTGCCTGGGTTTTTTTGCCTGCTCATTTCCAGCACAGCACTTGCTTCCCTCCATCCCACGAGCCTCCATCACCCCCATCGCCCCCTGTGCCTGCTTGAGCCCTCAGCCCTTTGTGCCTGCAGCTTGAGTCACTCACTGCATTGCAGCTCATCGCTGTTGTCGCCGCAGTCGTTCACGTTGTCACAGACCCAGAACTTGGGCTTGCACCAGCCGTTCTGGCACCTGAACTGCTGCTCGCTACAGGCTGGAAGAGCAGAGTAAGAATTGCAGAATCATTTAGGTTGGAAAAGACCTCCAGTAGCATCAAGTCCAACCCAAGTCCAATCACCACCTTGTCAACCAGACCAGAGCACTGAGTGCCACGTCCAGTCACTCCCTCAACACCTCCAGGAACGGTGATTCCCATGGGCAGGCTGTTCCAATGCTAGCAATGAGGGGAGAGGCCTGCAAAAGCACCTGTGGAGTCACCAGCAACCCACCCACGACGGCAGCTCTCCCATTGGGTGTGCAAGCGCTTGGGAACCCCAGCAATCAGCTCAGGACTGTGCACATGTACATAAATACACAACACACTCAGTACATCCACAGCATTTCCACTTTTCTGGAGAACAAAGCCCTTTGGAGCTGTCGTGTCTGAGGCAGTGGAGGCTGAAGCTGACATCACAACAGCAGGACAGCCAGAGGCAATACTGAAGCAAAGCAATTGCTGCAAGCAGTGGAAAGCACCTGAGAAACCAGGATCATGGGCCAGCAGCACACTCTTCCCCAGATAACTGCCCTCCCAAACCAGGGCATCTCATTCCCTCTAATAAGCTGCACACTCTGGACAGTAACATCAACTATAGGACAACTCTGCTAATCCAAGAGGAAAGCTTGTTGCACAAAGAAACAACTCCCACTCGTCCCACGGTCTTCCAGATCAGCTCTGCCAAGTCCTGCCTAGTTGGGTAATGAAACCTATTGTTCCACACCACTTAGCTCAGCCAAACCCACAACCAGCAGGATTACACAGAAAAACACATTCCCAGTTGGGAGGAACTGGAAAGGGAGGGCGATGCCACTGAGACAGGGCTGGATTAGCAGGAACACACAGTTCCTATGCTGAGAAGGGATCCCAAATTGTGCACTGAGTCTCATTACCCAGAACAAGCCTAACCACCCTGGGGCAACATGGCCTTTCCTGTGCTGTGCCAAAGGGAAACAAAGGCTGGACTTACTGCAGGACCTCTCATCACTGCCATCCACGCAGTCCAGCCATCCGTCACAGCGCATGCTCCTGTCGATGCAGCGGCCGGTATTGCAAGTGAACTTGCCAGGGCAGGCTGAGAGAGGGAAAGGCACAAAATCACACAGGAGCCCTCTTGGTGTCCCCTCTACATCCCTTCCACGGAGTTCCCTATGCCTGCTTACAGCAGAACACAGCAGAGAGACCAGGAGGTTTGCAGGAAAGCAAGGAATGCTGCTATCCCCCTGGAAAAGGCTGCTTCCCAGTTTACAGGGCAGTGTAAGCACAGAGGAGCTCCAGACCTCAGGGAAATCACTTTCCTTACCCCAACCCCAGGGTTTGAACTCACGGTCACTGGAGTCATAGGACAGGAACTCTGCAGAGAAGCCTGTGTCTGTGTAGGACTGGTCCGAGTGGAACCGGAGCTCGATTTTGTTGGTGGTACTGGCCACCACAAACTGGGAGCGCTCCCCACAGTACCTGCAGGGAGAGAGCAAAGGGGAGTCAAAGGGCTGGAGGTCAGCACCAAGAAAACCTCCTTCTATCCCTAATCTCCCTCCACACCCCAGGAGCGGAGGGGGCAGGACAGCAGGGAGCAGGTCTGATCCCAGCACAGACTCCTGGGCCTCAGGGTCTGAATTCTGCTACTGCTAGCAGAAGGTTTGGGCCATCTGTAAACACTTGTGTCCTTAGGAATGACTGGAAACAAGTTCTTCCACATCCCTGCCTGTCCCAGGATGTGTCTGATCTCAGACACACTGGACTTGTGCCGGATCCCATCTCACCATGGGCAGGTGGGATCACATACATGAGCAGCACTGCAGAGGCAAGTGCTGACTTTGAAACCCTCTCTCTGAGGCAGGGTCAGCTCCTTTGTCCAAAACACTGTGAAACAAGATTAATCACCTGCCTGTGAGGTACCAAGTTTTCTGTCTGGCCCAGCTTATATTAGGCTGGGGAATGCAGCAGGCAATGCATCACAGGATACGAGTGCCCTGAGAATGGAGAGCTGCTCGTTCAAGCAAACCCACCCCAGATGTTCCTGCCTTCCCACAGATAAGCTGTGTGCTGTGATGCTCCTCAGCATCTGGCAGGGGCTTAGCTTCAGCATACCACAGAACGAAGGGTGGGACTCCTTACTCATCATGGCGCAGTCCTGGGCATCCTCCTGCCTCCTCCCAGCCCTGACAGCACCAGCACACTTGTTCCCACAGCAGATTAAGGAAAGCACAAGGTTCTGTGTAACTAAGCGGAGCCCCTCCATGGGTTCAGCCACTCAACACCCACCTTGTGCCGTTGATCTGCACATAGTCTTTGGTGCAAGAGCTTACTGGGATCCCAGGCTCCAGCACAAAGAACATGTTGAAACGCACCTTCACATTCTTTATAGAAGGAACCTGCAGAAGGAAGCACAGTCAGTGGGATGTTACTTTCTGGAGCAAGGAAAAAGGAGTATTTTCACAGAAAGAGGGTTGTGCTTGGGGGAAGGACAGAAGATAACTGAAAAGGGGAGGTCAGTTTTCCAGCAGGAAAAGAAACAGCTTCATAAAAGTTACTGAGTCACTTTGGCCCCAGAATCCCCAGTGGAACAAGCATACAGAGGGGTGGAAGCCAGACCTCTGGTCAACAGCCAGTAATCGGCCTGTCCCAAAGCCCACATTCTCATCCTTCTTGTGTAAAGTTACAGGACTTTTCATGGGCTCCTGTGGGGTTCAGGCCTTTTGCAACCTCTTCTGCCTTTGCCCCCAGCTCCTAAAGGTTCCCTCAGCCATGCCAGGCTTGGAGACGCTGGGCCCCAGCTGCTGCAAGCTCCTTTGCACCATGTCTTGTACAACCAGGGTCATCTGACAGCCTTGTTAAGGGAAAGAGAGGGCCCATCTCACCTCAATGTTCCAGACACAGTCCATGTCTGGGGGGTAGTGTGCTGGGTAATAAGGAGTTGTGAAGGTGCCACTTTCTCCCTTCAGGGTCCCACCGCAGGCTAAACACAAGCAGGAATGTAACAACAAGTTAGAGATTTAGATGTGGTTTTTCCAAGCCTCAGCTGGCTGTCATCAGAGGCAGAGGCAACAGTCCCTAACAAGGTTAAGTCACTCTCTGGAGAAAGCAGCTCTGCTCCAAGGCTTGAGAGAACCCAGGAGATCTATGATGTGCTTCCTGTATACATCATCTGCATGTCTAACCCAACATAATTCTCATTTTTGCCTCCTCAGGGGACGTCTTTACCATGCAGCCAAGAACACTGTAGACAAGGCAAGCACTAAGAAATGACCTGCTTCCAGGTGCTCCAGCCCTGGAAACATCCCTGACAAACTGACTGCAGCCACAGACACCTCCCTGTTCAGCTGCCTGTGACAGAGAGAGATAGGGAAACAGGCCAAAGCCTCTGCTCACCTTTCATCTTTGGGAGCTGGAAGAACTCAGCCTTAAAGCCAGGGAATCGCCCCTCCTTGTTGGTAACTAATGTGACTAGCATGACATTCTGGGAGGACAGGAAGGTCAGGTTGTAGGATGGAGCATAATTCCCACAAAGCCTAGGAAGAAAAGGACAGAATCCATGAGGCTCTGCTGCACAGGGAGCCTCAAGCAGCACAGTTCAGCTCTGAGCAGTGGCAGGAGCAGGATATCTCAGGATCACTCCGGATTTGGTGCCATAAAGGAACACCCACCTAACCAAGGCGTGGGGCTCCACGGGGCTCAGGGAGTCGTACACCTTGATGTAATCACTGTCATCTCTGCATGGCTCCAGCTGCAGGGTCTTGAAGGTGAGGCTGATGGTGGAGCTGGCATCTGCTCTCAAGGCCCAGTAGCAGAGGGCATTGTTGGGGTATGGGCTGTTGGGGAAGCCTGGCGTGGTGAAGCTGGTGACTTCCCCTTCCTTGGCGTGAAGGGAGAACATGCAGCTGTCTGCCCGGAGAGTAGGAACAGTTAACAAGGCAAAAAACTCTTGCTCTGCCTTTCCCTGGGATACAGAGAATAATTCCTGCAGGCTATCACAGGGCAGAGGGCTCTTCCTGGATAACAGCAAGGCCCTTGCCACAGTCTGTCCAACCCCAAACCAGCTCCAAGGAGCACACTGTGGTCTGCCTTGCATGCAGAGCACCTCTCTCCAGACCCTTCCTCATCCTGCAAGAGAAACACCACCCTAAAGAGACCACTGAGATGGAAGAAGAACTGTACTTACTGTCCCGGGCAGAGTGAGCTATGCTGGGGTCCACAGCTGCAGGAGAAAACAGAGCAGGCATCACCCTTTGTTCTATGGGAAATCCCTGGGCACAAAGCTGAGGCTATTCCTCGGACTGTCATTGATCTGCCCTTGCTTGTGGGGTCTCTCCCTACAAACTGGCAAGGGAGGCTGCTCTTGCCTGGCCTCTGGCAGCTGAGGGAGCAATCTTTTCCTCTGCAGAGGGAGAACTCGTCCCAGTCCCTCCTCCCTGGGCTCAGAGAAGACAGAGCATTCTAGCAAAGGGAAGCAGGTCTCTGCAGCCCCCTTCAGGCTGTACATGCCGTTAAGCTGTGCTGTGATATCCAGGTCCTCACACCACCCTCAGGGGCTGGCTTTCCCGTGGGAGGGCTGTGACCAGCACCTTCTCCTTCCAGAGGAATATCACACCTGGTCCCATGCAGAGGCCCAGGGACAGCGGAACCAATACTCACGGAAAGCGATGACCGACTCCACCTTGAGCATGGGGTTTCTCAGGCGGGGGTTCCACCTCTGCACCAGGCTCTGCTTATCAGCCATTGCCCTCTCCAGGCTCTCTTCCCGGTACTTGGGCACAAGGAATTCTGACCAGTAGTAGGCAATGACACTGCCTTCACTGTGGAAAAGGCAATCGTGGGGTAAGGGCAAGGACAGACATGGGAAGACTCAAATACGACTAGAGGAAGGGGCCAGACTTCTTGATGAGCCATTTCTGGAGCTAGGCCACAGGGAAGGGAGAGTTTCAATGACAAGTTAAGCAAACAGCAAAGGCCTCTGCCAGCCCAGGGAGTCTCTCTTAATGCTGCCAGGCACCACCCACTGCAATTCACTGCACCACACCTTGATTTTCCCAAGACATCTGGCAGAAAACAAAATGCATTTTCAGGTCAATTTTTACTGCTTATCCTCTCCTGTGTCACTCAGGATGACTACTGGGGTGCTTCCATCCCAGCATCCTGGAAAGGAGGATAAAGGGCTGGTGTGATATCCCAGCATTCTGGACAGGCTTCAGGCAGTGCCTAACACTCACCTGAAGGCAGTGATCACTGTCTCTTTGTGGTAAGGACCAATATCAGCATGATTCTTGTAGATCTCCTCTACTTGAAAGGGTTCAAAAAGGAGTGCTCAGCATGTCTAGAATTCCCATTTTTTTCCCCAAAACTCCCGTTTTCCCGTTTTCTTCCCCAGAATTTTCATTTTTTTCCCCAGAATTCCCTTTTTTCCCCCCTGAATTCCCGTTTTTCCAAACCCCATAGGAATCGTGACAGTTGTACCCAAAATCCCGGGATTTGTCCCCAAAATCCAGAGATTTGGACCCAAAATTTTGGGATTTGTATCCAAAATCCCTGGATTTGTACTCAAAATCCTGTTATTTCCCGTCCCGATCTCGATATCTTACATTTATATCGCGATACTGGCTCCCAAACCCCATTGGAATCATGACAGTTGTACCCAAAATCCCAAGATTTGTACCCAAAATCCCGAGATTTGTCTCCAAATGACAAAATTTTCCATGGAGTTTTGGGAATTTTCCCTGGAATTTTGAGATTTTCCCTGAAATTCTGGGATTTTCCCTGGATTTTCAGATTTTTTTTCCCAAAAATTTGAGATTTGCCCTGAAGTTTTGGGAATTTTCCCTGAAATTCTGGGATTTTCCCTGAATTTTCAGGTTTTTTCCCAACATTTTGAAATTTTCCTGAAATTTGGGGGATTTTCCCTGGAACTTTGAGATTTTCCTGGAATTTTGGGGATTTTCCCTGGAATTTTGATGGTTTTCCCAGGAATGTGCGGGTTTTCCCTGGAACTGCAGAACCCCTCCCTCTGGAATTTGGGCATTTTTACCTGGAATTTTTGGAGCTTTCCTTGGAGTTTTGGGATTTTCCCTGGACCTGTGGAACCTCTCCCTCTGGAATTCTGAGATTTTCCTTGCAATTTGAAGATTTTTCCTGGAATTTTTCAGGGTTTTCCCAGGAATAGGGGAACCCCTCCCTGAGGAATTTCAGGGGGTTTTCCCAAGAATTTTCAAGATTTTCCCAGGAATTTTTCTGGGTTTTCCCCTGGAATTTTTGGGGATTTTCCCATGAATTTGGGGATTTTTCCAGGAATTTCTGGGGATTTTCCCCCTGGAATTTTTTGAATTTTCCCAGGAATTTGGCGATTTTCCCAGGAATTTTCCCAGGGATTTTTTTGATTTTCCCATAGCTTTCCTAGGAATTTGGGGATTTTCCCAGAAATTCCGGTGTTTTTCCAGTGTTTCCCCAGTGCTCTCCCAGTGTTTCCCGGTGTTTCCCCATTGTTCTCCCTGTGCTCTCCCGGTGTTTTCGCAGTGTTCTCCTGGAGCTTTCCCAGTGTTTCCCCAGTGTTCTCCCAGTGTTTCCCCATTGTTCTCCCTGTGCTCTCCCGGTGCTCTCCCGGTGTTTCCCGGTGTTTTCCCGGGAATTCTCTCTCCCCTGCGGAGGAAGGACGCCCCCAGCAGCCCCAGGGCGAGGCCCAGGGTGATTCCGAGCGCCAGCGCTGCTCCCAGCGGGGACGGACGGAGACAGCGCGGGAACGGGCGCGTCCCGGAACACGGACACACGGACACGGGGACACACGGACACGGGGACACACGGACACACGGACACGGGGACACACGGACACACGGACACGGGGACACAGGGACACACGGACACGGGGACACACGGACACAGGGACACGGGACACACGGACATGGGGACACACGGACATGCGGGCGCGGGACAGACACGCAGACATGGGGATACACAGGATGGACACACGGACACGGAATGGACACGGGGATACACGGGATGGACACACAGACACGGGGATGGGCATGGGGATACACGGGATGGACACGGGGACACACGGATACACAGACAGACAGGGACACAGGGACACGGACATGGGATGGACACAGGGACACACGGACACAGGGATATGCGGATACACAGGGATGGACACACGGATACACAGACAGACAGGGAAACGGGGACACAGACACGGGATGGACACACGGATACAGGGATGGACAGTGGGACAGGGAGGGGACAGATGGGGATGGACAGAGGGACAGGAGGGGTCAGACAGACAGAGGGATAGGAGAGCACAGACAGAGGGACAGGAGAGGACAGAGGGACAGACAGACAGAGGCACAGAGGGACAGACAGAGGGACAGACAGAGGGACAGCGGCCTGGGGACACACAGGGGTCACCGCAGTAAGAAGGGGACGAATCCCGGTGTCACCAAACGCCAGCCTGGAAACGGAGTGACAGCACCAAATTCCCAGTGCTGGATCCCAAAAATCCCTGTCCTGTATCCCCAAAAATCCCAGCGCTGGATCCCAAATCCCAATGCTGGATCCCAAAATCCCAGTGCCGGCACAAATTCCCAGTGCTGGATCCCAGTGCTGTACTCCTAAACCCCTGTCCTGTATACCCCAAATCTCAGTGCCTGTGTCCCCAGTTCCCAGCTTTGTCCTCCAATTCCCGATTTTCCCTCCCTGAATTCCCGATTTTTGCCCCCCTATTCCCTCTTTCCCAATTTCTGATTTCCCTCCCCAGCTCCCTCTTTCGCAATTCCCGATTTTCCTCCCCGATTCCCTCTCTCCCTCCCCTAATTCCCTCTTTCCCTCCCCGAATGCCCTGTTTTCCCTCCCCTAATTCCCTCTTTCCCTCCCCAATTCCCTCTTCCCCAATTCCCCGTTTTCCCTCCCCAATTCCCGATTTTCCCCCCATTCCCGATCCCCTTTCTCACCGCGGCGTCGCTCAGCTCCGCCACATCCCGGGATCGGCTCCGGCCGGGGATTCCCGGCGATCCCAAAAACCTCCCCAAAATTCCCAAAAACCTCCCTGGAATTCCCAAAAACCTCCCTGAAATTCCCAAAGGTTCTCCCGAAGTTCCCGATTCTTCTCTTCCCTGTCCCACAAAACTTTTCCCTTTTTGTCTCCGGCTCTGCCCCGGGGGGCGGAGTTTTGGATTTGGGATTGGGAATTTGGGATCGGGAATTTGGGATTTGGGATCGGGAATGCGATTGGCACTGGGATTTTTTGGGATCGGGAATGGGGCGGGGAATGGGATCGGGAATGGGGTCAGGGCTGGGAATGGAATTTGGGTGGGGGAAAGGGGTCAGGAATGGGATTTGGGATTGGGAATGGGATCCAGACCCCCCCCGACCCCTCCAAATCCCAAATTCCCCCTCAGAATTCCCGGATTTGGGGTTTTTTTAGGGATCCCCTCCTTTCCCGGAGTGGCCCCGCCGCGGGTTTGGTGCCAAGAGTCACGTGACCGGTGAAACCACGCCCACCGAAACCCACGCTCTCCATCTGGGTCACGTGACACGGCATGGCCACGCCCCCTCCCTGAGGAGCAGGCGCGTGCCGGCCGCCATTTTCTTTTAGCATGAAGCGAGGTGCTCATGAGGTGTCGGGGTATGCGCGGGGTTTTTTGGGGGGAGAGATTTGAGGATTTTTGGGATTTTCAGCCCCGCCAAAGTGAGGGAGGTATGCATGGGGGTTTCGTAGGTTCCTTGATGTGACGGGTTAATACTTTGTTCATTGAACTTGCAAGCGCAGGATGACTCAGGACTTTTAAAGAACTTTTAAACTTGCAAACACATGATGACTCATGATTTTTTTCTTGCAAGCACAGGATGACTCATGATTTTTAGACACATTGTGCTATTGCTTAACAAGGCTCTTGGCGATAATCGGAAGACAGAAGACGGTCTCCTAGCAACAAGATAACACACATTGCGAAACCCACCCGATAACAGGAGAAGGAACTGTATAAAACGGGACTAAAAAGTCATAACAGCGTGGTAGCTGGTGGAGCGCAGACTCCCTGTCGCCCAGCGCTGTATTTGCTTATGCCCCGCTTGCTGTAATTAATAAAATTCTAATTGGGACTAAAACTTTTGAGTCGTGCAATTTATAACAATTTGGTGCCGTGACTCGGATGAGAATGTTCTGGTAGGATAGGAATACTGGGGAGGCGCCCCACCTCAGGTGGCCCCGGGATCCCTATTATCTACCCCACTCTTACCGACGAACCTAAAACTCGGGACATAAGCAAAGGAGACCGGTCGACCCTATAAACTTTGTGCACAGAGGTCCGGGCGAAGACGCAGGACGCGTGAGTATTGTGTGAAGTTTCACACGGGTAGCCGTTCGGTCGGGGTCGGGTATCCTGGAGTGTGCCTGTGTGAGAGGGAAGCCGGCAGCCGGACATCCCGAGTGAGTGTGGACCCTCAGTAGTGCGGTCCCCATTGCCCGCGAGGGCGTGGGCCACGAACAAGGGGAAGCGATTGGTTGCACAGGTGTGATAGAAGGCACTCCAGAAGATGGGACGGGGGAAGAGCAAGCCCCCTCCACCCATGAAACTCCCACCTGTACCTAAAGACAGTCCGTTAGGATTTATGCTAGCTGAATGGAAGCAGTATCCGGGGACCAGAGATAAGGATAAGGCCAAGATGATACACTATTGTGTAGACGTATGAGGTGGGAAGTGGATATCGAAGAATGTATTTTGGCCTATGTATGGATTATCGGAAGATTGGGTAAGGCAGAAACTCAATCTGTGGGTCAATACTAAGACCCTTTTTAGTCAGGAAGAAAGTAATTATGCGAGTATCTGGGTTGAGACCCCGGAAGTGTTTTTATTTAACCTGAGTGAGAAACCTGACCCTTGTGAGACTAGGAGACGAGGGAAAAGGGACGAAGGAGTCCCCCTGGTTCCACCACTGTATGTACCGCCACAAGCCCCCTCCCGGATGATGATAATGCAACAGAACCTATATCCCTTAAGGGAAATGCCTATTGGGGGGGAGGCCTCAGGCTAGAATAGGGTTTACTCCTGTCCCACTGAGCTCAGGGGATGTGCGGGATTTTAAAAAGGAAATGGGGAACCTACTGGAGGATCCATTAGGAGTATCAGAAAGGGTGGACCAATTTTTGGGTCGCAACATTTATACTTGGGATGAATTACAATCCATCCTAGGAATCCTCTTAACATCGGAGGAGAAAAATAGGATTAGACGTGCAGGAATGCGCATTTGGGATGCCCAGCATGCACAAGGGCCACAAGCA
>JANEHK010000491.1:29688-45048 GCA_025960845.1 Tachycineta bicolor | reverse complement strand
GCAAAGGGTTATAGTAAATGGTGTGACATCAGACTGGCATCCTGTCACTAGTGGCGTTCCACAGGGTTCTATCCTAGGCCATTTGCTCTTCAACATCTTCATTAATGACCTGGACACAGGACTGGAAAGGATAATAAGCTAGTTTGCAGATGATACAAAACTGTAAAGAGCTATCAACTCTCAAAGGCAGGAAGGCTCTGCAGAGAGACCTCAACTGTTTAGACAGATGGGCAATCACCAACCATATAAAATTAAACAAGGGAAAGTACTGGACTCTGCAGCTGGGACAGGGCAACCCTGGATGTCCATATAGACTAGGGACTGAGATGCTGGATAGCACTGCTGGGGAAAGGGACCTGGGGGTTCCTGGTCAATGGAAAGTTGATTATGTGTCAGCAGTGTGCCCTCGCAGCTAGGAGGGTCAACCGTGTCCTGGGGTGCATCAGGCAAAACATTCCCAGCCGGTCCAGAGAGGGTGTATTGGTTTGGCACTGCCTGTATTTTGGTAGCAGGGAGGCCACCTCTGTAGCCCCCATGAGTAGTTGCTGGAAGCTTCCACCATGTCCAGTAAAGCAAATCCCTGATGGCTCTGAAAATGGACATGCTGATGGCAAAAACTGGGCCAATGAGAGAGGTTGGTAATGCCTCTGTGATAACATATTTTAGAAGAAAATCAAAACAATGCACAGGTTTTTTATTCTAGTCAGAGGAGGAGGTGAGAACATGTGATGGAAATCAAAATGGTGACACCAAGGTCAGTGGAGGAGGAGGGGGAGAACGTGCTCCAGGTGCCAGAGCCGAGATAACTCTGCAGGCCGTGGTAAAGACCATGGTGAAACAGGCTGTTCCCCTGCAGCCCATGGGTCCATGGGGTATGCAGAGATCCAACCGCAGCCTGTGCAGGAGGTGCTTGTGCTGGAGCAGATGGATGCCTGGAGGAGTCTGGGATCCTGTGGGAGACCCAGTGGAGAAAGGGGACCCCTGCTTCTAGGCTGGAGCAGCCTGTCCTTGGAGGACTACACCCATGGAAAGAGAGACTCATGTCACAGCAGTTTTGGGAAGACTGTTTGCCCATGGGGGGGAATTCACGTTGCAGGAGGTGTTGTAAGACTGGTGCTCGTGAGAGTGAACCCACACTGGAGAAGGTCACAGAGAACTGTCTCCTGTGGGAGTGTTGGGGGTTAGATTTGTTTAATTTTTACTTATGGAATTTTTTTCCCATAAGGTGCTAGGAAACTAACTACTGGGTACTTATGGGTACTGAAGCAAAACAAAGAATGGCCAAAGGAGAGGAGTGTAGCACCTGACTACATTTATTTTGTCTCTGGAAGTTTCTCTTGGAGGGGAAAGATACCATGAGTTTTCGGGGCAGGTAATGGATAGGGCTGGGGGCAACTGTGTTGGAGTGCAGGGCATTCCTTTGGTTGCCCTGGAAGGTCAGAGACCTGGGCAGAGGGGTCTGGAGACCTAGACAGGGGGGTCTGGGACCCTGGCACAGAGCCCAGGAAGACACTGGCTTTGATCTCAGTCCATGGGAAAGGCTTCCTACATTGCGAGATGGATTGCAGGCCACAAGAGTGTGAAAGATAGTAGTTTAGCTTATCACAGGGTGAAAAACAGTGGGCTTGGGTTTTTAGTATGGAAGTGGATGGGAGCAAGATGGAGGATTTTGGGCGTTGTCTCTTGCTTCTTCTTTCTTCTTCCTTCACTCCATTTTCTGTAGTGACGATGGCACAAAGTAGTTTAAGGAGATTGAGTCAAAGTAGGGATGACCTGTTTAGTATAAGTGATAGGTATTGGCAAATAATGATAAATAAAGAACACGTAACAATTCATATAAAAGATAGCGACAGCCCAGTGCGGGAGGAGTCGCCAGATGCCCGAGCAGCTGCACAGATCTTAGTTGGGCACTGAGAAAATTGTAAGATAAGAAACAATAAACAAAGCATGCAACCTTGAAAAATCAGAACCTGAAGACTCCGACTCTTTCTTCCATTTAGCTCAGGGCTTTGCAGAAGGCAAAAAGACTCTAAAACCACCTGAATCTCGGGACAAAAATCTGAGACAACTGCGCTCCCTCACTCTCGGCATCGGAAAGAGTAGGGTCAAACTGTTGCTTACTGCGGTGAGAATTCACTGTCATCACTGGAGTCCAGTCCTAGGGATTTACCACCATCTGTCCCTGTGTCCAGGAATCCTGAACTCGCCTTCTCCTGCCCTACTGGAGTTGGGCTGCTGCTGTCCTGCCCCCTCTGCTTCTTTGGCACTGCTCTGGGTCCTTTGCTACACTGTAGTCCCGCACCCCCTGCCCTGATGGGACATCCCACAGTTCCAGCTACCACCGTGGAGCTTCTGATACATCTCATCCACTAGCCTGGGATTTCCGCTCATTTTCCTGCCATTCCAGCTTGGTGCTCCTCAGAGTCCTGCAGGGGCACTGGGATCAGTCTGCCTCAGGATTTTGTTAAGCAAAGCCTCTCCTCCACCCCTTCCCATCTCGGCCGAGAAGGCCATCACAAGGTTTCTGGTTCTGTTTTGTTGTTAATGCCATAGTTATTGTTGTTTATTTGCCTTGTTAAACATACCAGTAAAGAACTGTTCTTCCTACCCCTCATATCCTTGCCTTAGAGCTCCCTTAATTGCAAAATTATAATCATTCAGAAGGAAGGGGTTTACATTCTCCATTCCAAGTGGGGCTTTTGCCTTCCCTAGCAGACACCTGTCCTTCAACCTAAGACAGGGAGGGTCCCCACGGTCTCACAGGGGAAGGACTACTCTCCCAGAGCAGTGGAAGAAAATCTCAGTGATGAACTGACACAAAAAAAAACCCATTCCCTGTCTCCCTGCAGTGTTGGTGGGAAGGAGGGAGGGGCTAGGGGATAAAAGGTGTTTTAAGGGCTTATTTTACTTCTCATTATCTTCCTCTGACTCTGTTAGTAATAAATTCACTTTGCAACCTTAAGTTGAGCCTGTTTTGCCCTTGAAGTGTTTCTCCTGGTCCTTATCTGAACTCATGAACCCTTCATTAATTTTTTTTCTCTCCTCTACCCAGATGTGGCAGGGGAGGGTGAGCAAGCGACTCTCGTAGGTGCCTGGTGCTGGGCCAATGCCAAACCATGACAGAGGGGATTGTCCCACTCTTCTCTGCACTGGTGCAGCCTCACTTTGAATACTGTGTGCATTTTGAGCACCACAATATAAGAAAGACATTAAGCTATTAGAGAGCATCCAGAGGAGGGCAACAAAAATGGTGAAGGGCCTTGAGGAGAAGCCTTAGGAGGAGCAGTTGAGGTCACTTGGTCTGTTCAGCCTGGAGAAAATGAGACTGAGGGGAGACCTGATCGCACTCTACAACTTCCTTGTGCCAGTGATTGCCAACGCCCATGAAGGACTCACACTAAGAGTTCACAGAAAAACACTCTGTGTTAATATAAATTTGTGACAGGTTAAGGTTTGAGGATTGCCGGTGATGGGTTCCAACTGCAATAACTTGTTCAAAGCAATATAAAGACAAGCTCTAATCCCCAGTAATAGTATTCAGTGCACATAGAGTATGGTTCTTATCCAACAGGCATCCCTATGGGAGAGAAGAGAGGTTCAGCCACTCGATTGATCCCAGCAGTTATGATGGAGTCTTCCCTAACTTTCCCCCCATTCTTGACTTACTTTTATACTATTTCTTTGTGTTTAGGTGGAGATTGAGTGACTCTAGTCATGCATACTTTTGTTACTGATTGGTGCAAAATTCTCTCGCTTCACTATTAAAGGTACAGTCAAAAAAATATAGAACACATTCCCAGTGAGGGCTGGTTGTACCTTGGAGGTGGATAACTTTGTGATGGAGGTGTGCTCTAACATTACAATTAGGCTATAATGAACCAAGTTCATCTGAGGACAATGATTTCACCACAGCTGTTGGCTCAGCAGCAAGACATTCATCTCCCTTGGTTGACAGGTGCTATGTGGTTTATCAGCTGCAAAGTACAATTGGGTTCCCCTCCCTGTAATGATTTCAATGGAGCCTGGCTGTGGTGTTTCCACTCTGCTCCAGCCTCTGTTCCATCCCCCTTAGCGGGTGCTATGGTTGCAGATTGTGTGTATGGGGAATCATTGCGGAATAGGTCTTGAGCATGACAACCACATTCCATCCAGGAAGCAGCAACTGTATTTTACCCTATAATTTCTGTACCATCATAACTTCTGTAAGAATGTGAATATAACTTTTCCGTTTCCTCTAATTTTACCCCCAGCTATCTTTCCACACTGATCCAGAAAATGCTACTTATAATGTGCCTCTGCTAAGTGACACCTTGTGGCTTGAAGAAGTCATCTTACTTTGCCTTCTTTAGTCATATTTGTTGTTCTGAAAAATGATTGTATACTTCCATAGTAATCTAAATGTCAAGAACAATAATACTGATCCAGACCAGGGGTCTTCATAACCTAGTACTCTGTCCAACAATGGCCAGAAATTGATGCTCAGAGAAGAGAGCAGAACAAACATGATGTTCCTTGATACTCTCTTAGCTTTCAGATATTTTCAGATCAGGGAATTCTGTTAGCCTGTTTTCATGTGTCTATTTAAGTCCCACAATGCATTTCTTCTATGTACTTGTTCAGTCTCCTGTTGAACCCATGTGAATGTCTTGCATGTACATCATCCTTTGAGAAGGGAAGTGTCCAAAGGAGGGCAACAAATATGGTGAAGAGTCTTGAGGGGAAGCCTTAGGAGGAGCAGCTGAGGTCACTTGGTCTGTTCAGCCTGGAGAAAATGAGACTGAGGGGAGACCTAATTGCACTCTACAACTTTCTCGTGAAAGGAAGAGGAGGCGCAGACACTGATCTCTTCTCTGTGGTGCTCGGTGACAGGACCTAAGGGAATGGCCTGAAGTTGTGTCAGGGGAGGTTTAAGTTGGATATCAGAAAAATATTCTTCACCCAGAGGATGGTTGGGCACTGGAACAGGCACCCCAGGGAGGTGGTCACAGCATCAAGCTTGACAGAGTTCAAGAAGTATTTGGACAATATTCTCGGGCACGTGGTGTGACTCTTGGAGATGATCCTGTGCAGGGCTGGGAGTTGGACCCAATGATCCTTGTGGGTCCCTTCCAACTCAGCATATTCTGTGATTCTGTTAAATGTTCCCCTTTCCTCACATCCTATTTATGTCCTCAAGGGCACCCTTGAGTTAGCAATGTCATTGACATAACTGAGTGAAATAGGATTGGCCACTGCAGCAATTATTTCCCTTTCTGTGTCCTCCTTTCCTGTTCTCATATTACCTGGAATCCTATGAACACACCAACTTGTTATTCCCTTTACATTCTGGGCTCACTGCATGCCACAGGACGTGTCTACCTTCATCCTCAAGGTCAGTTTAACTAACTCCATTGCTTATCTTATTTGAGGTAACTCAAATGGTGGCATTTCAAATACAAGGCTTAGTAAAAATTAATTGAAAGTACCACAGGATGCGGTGTAATTTTGTTATAATTTGTTGATTTGCATAACTACTTAGTGCAGAAAAACATCAGCCCACTGTGAAACTGTTTCAAATGTCAACCCTTAAATAACAATTTAAATAAGGGGAAACAAGTTCCTTTACAGACGTTCAGAGAAATCATCTTTATTTTGGGAACTTATTGGAGAGTTTATAATTGTCAGCACTGTCAGGATTAGGTTTTCCTATTGTAAAATACGGTTGACTGATTCAAAAAGGCAAGCACTACCAACACCTTTCACTGGCTTCAGCAAGAGAACTCGAGGTTCTAAATCTCACCAGGTCAAATTTAATGGACAAGATCTTTATCTGGTAGAAATCAAAAAGTGTTGTGACTTAAGAGTAGTTATGTGACCTATTAAGAGTCACAGTCTTTTCCTTCTCTCCTCCTTTCATAGCAAGGAATTTTGAACTATTTAGTTTGTTCTTTTTAAAAAGAGGCTGATTTTTATACTGGTTCACTTGCCTCTGGAATTATGAGGAGAAAAGAAAACAGAATTTTAGTTTATTTTTCCTAGAGACATTCAATGCTGTGATTAAGACATACTTATCATGATGTCTGCACTAACATTATTTATGTGCAATGGAGATTTTTATATTAAACATAGATCAGTCAGAAAGGATCATGTCTTGCTCAGGCTGAGCTATGAGAAACTGAAACAAAACCCCTCAAATATTTTTTATGAGATTTAATGTTTTAATTTAGATCTTATCCTCTGACCTTGTAGAGTGATACAGCCAACCAAGAGCAATGTAAACTGGTTTTTAGACATCTAAAAATTATATACCAGGCATTTAGTCAGTTATGACATTTCTTGCAGATGTTTCTAAAATACCCACAACTGCTGTAGAAGGGCAGAGAAAAATTTGCACTGGGTTCTGTGGATCAAGCTAAGGATGACTCAAAGGAATTATTTCTCAAATATAAAAGACGAGTATCTTTTGTAACTCATTTCTCCACCACATGCAAAGTTCTGCTCAGTACAATATCATCATTAGACAGATAAATAGTTTAAAATTTGCAGATATGTTGTTTATGTCTCTGTGTGAACTTTAGCCATGACTCTGCTATTCCTCTGAAATGTCATTCAGGATCACATGGTGTGGTACTTAATATACCCATGACATGATTCAAATATTTAAACTACTTCTATTTCTAGAAATGTCACCAGTCAGTCTGTAACCCTTGTACCTTCTTTCCATCCTTGGCTAAAGGAACATGTGCAGTCTAGTATAAAATAAAGAATAATCAACATTTATGCTCAACTACATGAATATTCACCTAAGAAAACAGAGCTGACAACTTTCTCTTTAAAATAAGTTCAAGAAAGTAACGGGTTAATTGCAAAAAAGTTTGTTTTTATTAAAAGTAGTAGCTCTGTAAGTTCCTTAAAGAGTAAAGTAGTTGTTTGTGCATTTATGATGATTCAGTTTCTGAAATGGATGGAATGGTTTCGCCTCTGTGCAGATCACAGGATCACTGTGTGCAATATGACACTGCTGGAATAGTTTGAATAAGGTTGTAGACATGAATCAAATGTCCTGAAGCTCAGTTGGTTAGAGCATGGTGCTAATAACACCAAGGTAATGGGTTTGATCCCTGTATGAACTATTCCCTTAAGAGTCAAACTTGATGATCCTTGTGGGTCCCTTCCAACTCAGAATATTCTGAATAGAGAGGGGAGTTTTGGTTCAATAGAATTTTTATAAGTTATTAATCTAAAAAAGGCATCTTTTTAGTGTGGGTAAGGGACCTGATCTATAAAAAATGTATTTCTTTTGAAGCCTATATTGGCCTTTAACAAAGACTGTAATCTAGATGTATTGTGAAGAGGGAAAAGTGGTCTAATGCCCTAAAAGAGGCATATTTTTAATTTTTTTTTCCCATCTTGTGATTCAGCAGCTCCACCTTAAATGGTATTTGGAATCCTTTGGTCCATTTATCAGCTAGTTCCACAATTCCTGCAGTGACATCTACTCAATCTTGGGGCTGGCTTTTGTCTCTGCATTCTATGTATGGTAGGTTTTACACATATAAATAGAATTTTAAAACATAATACACTCCTGACAGAACATTAATGTTCTAAAGGCTGGTTACAGGTAGCTGAGCAAATCTTGGGGAGAGTAAAAAGGCTATGACCTCCACGATTTCAGATTGCTTTTGCTAATTCACTCAAAGTAATAGATTACTGAATATTACTCTAGGAAAGGCAATTCCAATTTGGCTCTGATTTTGCTTACCCTTCATAGGGTGGGAGATCAGTAATAATTGCATTCAGCCATGAAGAAAACTTGGTTTCTGCAGACACTTCCCAGAATCACAGAATCACAGAATCACTAGGTTGGAAGAGACCTCCAAGATCATCAAGTCCAACCCAACTCTAACCTCAGTTAAACCATGGCATCAAGTGCCACATATAGTCTTTTCTTAAACACATCCAGAGATGGTGAATCCACTACTTCCCCAGGCAGACAACTCTAGTACTTTATCACTTTTTCTGTAAAAAACTTCTTCCTAATATCTAGCCTATATTTCCCTTGGTGCAGCTTAAGACTGTGTCCTCTCATTCTGTTAGTTGCTGCCTGAAGAAGGAGACCAACTCCCACCTGACTACAACCACCTTTCAGGAAGTTGTAGAGAGTGATAAGATCACCTCTGAGTCTTCTCCAGGCTAGACAACTCCAGCTCCCTCAGTCATTCCTCATAGGGCTTGTGCTCCAAGCCCCTCACCAACCTTGTTGCCCTCCTGAAGCATCTGAACGTCCTTCCTAAACCGAGGGGCCCAGAACTGGACACAATACTCAAGGTGTGGCCTCACCAATGCCGAGTACAAGGGAAGACTGACCTCCCTGGTCCTGCTGGACATACTATTCCTGATACAGGCCAGGATTCCATTGACCTTCATGGCCACCAGGGCACACTGCTGGCTCATGTTCAGTCGGTTATCAATCAGAACCCCCAGATCCCTTTCTACCTGGCCGCTGTCCAGCCACACTATTCCCAGCCTATAACATTGCAGGGGGTTATTGTGGCCAAAATGCAGGACTTGGCACTCGGACTTATTAAACTTCATCTTGTTAGACTCTACCCATCCATCCAATCGTTCCAGGTCTCTCTGCAGAGCCCTCCTACCTTCCAATAGATTGACACACGCTCCCAGCTTAGTGTCATCTGCAAACTTACTAATGAAAGATTCAATACCCTCATCCATGTCGTCAATAAAAATATTAAACAAAACTGGTCCCAACACAGACCCCTGAGGTACACCACTAGTGACTGTCTGCCAGCTGGATGCAGCACCATTCACCACCACTCTCTGGGCTTGGCCACCCAGCCAGTTCATAACCCAGCAGAGTGCTCCTGCCTAAGCCACAGGCTGCCAGCTTTTCCAGGAGTATACTGTGGGAGACAGTGTCAAAGGCCTCGCTGAAGTCCAAATAGACAACATCCACAGCCTTCCCTGCATCCACCAGGTCGGTCACCTGGTCATAAAAGGAGACCAGGTTGGTCAAACATGACCTATCCCTCCTAAACCCATGCTGGCTGGGCCTGATACCCTGGCCATCTTGTAATTGCTGCATAATAGCTCTCAATATAAACTGTGCCATTATTTTACCCAGTACTGAGGTCAGGGTAACTGGCCTATAATTACCAGGATCCTCCTTTCTACCCTTTTTATGAACGGGAATCACATTGGCCAGTTTCCAATCATCTGGAACCTCACCAGTAAGCCATGTTTGTTGGTAAATGTTGGAGAGTGGCTTTGCAAGCTCGTCTGCCAGCTCCATCATCACCCTGGGATGGATCCCATCTGGGCCCATAGATTTATGGACATTCAAGCAGCTCAGCACTTCCCTGACTGCCTCCTCCTGGATAACAGGAGGATAATTCTGTTCCCTGACACCATCCACCAACCCAATATGACAATTATCCTGAGGACAAGTCATCTTCGCACTAAAGACTGAAGCAGAAAAGGCGTTAAGCACTTCTGCCTTCTCCTCATCTGCAGTTACTAAGTTCCCTCCTGCATCCAATAGATAACAAAGGTTGGTCTCATCCTTTTGCCACTAACATATTTGTAAAATTATTTTTTTATTATCCTTTATGGAAGTTGCCAAATTAAGTTTGAATTGAGCTTTGGTCTCCCTAATTTTCTTCCTACATGCCCTAGCAACCCCCCTAAATACTTCCTGAGAGACCTGACCCTCCTTCCAGAGATGATACATCCTTTTTTTATTCCTAAGTTCTTTCAAAATCTCGTTACCCATCCAGGCTGGACTTTTGCCTTGTCGACTCATCTTTCAGCACACAGGGACAGTCTGTTCCTGTGCCCTCAAGATCTCTGTTTTGAAGCATGCCCACCTTTCCTGGACTCCTTTGTTTTTAAAAACTACTTCCCAAGGAACTCTCTGGACAAGCCTCCTGAATAGGTCAAAGTCTGCCCTCCGAAAGTCCAATATAAAAGTCTTGTTGATGCTCCTCCTAACTTCACCAGACATTGAGAACTCTACAATTTCATGATCACTATGCCCCAAGTGATCACTATGTCCACTTAATGTTATATGTTGTATGGCTTAGTGACTTTAAGTCAACATAGCATTTAATCCCCTCATAATCACTTCACATGTGAAATGATCACTCTATTAACTTTATCCACAAGATGGCTTTTAAGGAATTAATCAAAATTGTTCACCATAGGTGTAAACCTGTTGCATGGAAAATACATAGCAGCTGTTGCTGAGCCAATTTTTCTGTTTCTTCACTTCCGTAAAAAAATATTTCTTCTTTCTTCAAGTTACAATACAAGTACAAATGTCCTTTGAAATAAAACTTTAAAGGACTTCTTACCAGTGACAAATTCCACTTTCAGAACTATTGAGCTGTACTTGAGCCAAAGGAATGCATAGTCCTGGAGGGATACAAAAGATATATTAACTAGTTATCATGAAGCAAATCTAGTAGCCAAATTGTGAGCAGAATGACATAATAAAGGCAAAATGTATAAGGCTAGTTGTCCAAATATTTTGTAAAGCTATAAGTTAGATTCAAATCCCAGGAGTCATCAAAATATCTTGCATCACACTTGGCTAACATGAGAATAATCCCTCCATCTGACCCACAGGAAAACCACCTGATGCTGGATACCATCTGATACATGTATATCTTACCCTACACATTCAGCAGTTAATGGATACACAATTGTGGGTACTGCTGAAGCTTGTATCTGCCATCTGCAATGGAAAGAAAACCAGAAATATTACAGGCTCTGGGTGACAACAGAGCACAGCTGTGTGGGGTATGGGACAATCACCCCAGGCAGTGGTACAGAGAAGCAGAATATCTAATGACTTAAGACCATGACATTATGACCAGTATCTGTTGCAAGCCACTTGCATTGGATAGTTGGCAAGCCAAACCCAACAGTGATGCCATGTGCAGTAAACATGTGTACTCTCCCAGTTGCAGCATAGACTGGTATAGCAGTGCACAAAGTACATTTTTTTGTATCTCTGTGACCTGCTATGGTATTTGAGAAGCTCCTGCTTCTTTCTAGTTGGCATTCTCTTTCTGCTATTCTTCTCATCAGCCTACAATAGCATCAATGATGTCTTAATCTCTGGATCTGAGTTAGCGTTCCAATTTATATTTCTACACTGTGAAACAACAGTTCTCATTTATTTACTCTGTATTGTTGTGTTTCCTGATGTTCGAAGTTTTGCTTATCTGTATATAGGATATATACAGTGCTCTAGATTCAAGTGTCTTACACTGAAATGGTTCATTTTAGATAATTTCCCTGAATATTTCTAATACAGTGTGCAAAATAGGTTAGGAGCTGAAATCCCTGACATCATCCAATTAATAAAGAAAGAAGCTGTGTGTAATGCTTTAGAAAAGCACTCTTATTACTATGGGAGTATCATCTGAGTGACATGGTTGTGGTCTCTTGCTACAAATCCTAAACATTGTCTTTCAAATATATAAAACAAAATTACTAAACTTTATACTTAGTTAAGATCTATTTCAGTCCTATATGTTTCCAAAATAAAGTGCAAGCATGTATGTAGCTTGTGGTGCATTGAAAGAACTAATTTCTACAGATTGATGCAGTTATATACCAATTAGAAGAGTGGTGGGTTAACTCTGGCCAGCAGCTAAGCACCACACAGCTGCTCATTCACTCTCCCAGCCCACTGGGACAGGGGAATAAATAGGAAGAGGAAAATGAGAAAATCAATGGGTTGAGAGAAAGATAGTTTAATAAACAAAGGAAAGAGGAGGAAAACAAAATGAGTGATGCAAAGACAATCGCTCACCACCTTTCACAAGTAGACTGATGCCCAGCTGGTCTCCAAGCAATGGCTATCTTCCAAATCTGTCCTCCCCTCAGTTTTAATTGCTGAGCATGATGTTGTACGGCACAGAATATCCCTTTGGTCAGTCTGAGTCAGCTGTCCAGGTTGTGTCCTCTTCCACTCCCAGCCTACTCACTGCAGAGAGCAGAGTTGGAAAAAAGAGAAAGCCCTGATACTATGCAAGCACTGCTCAGCAATAAGTAAAACACTAGTGTGTTATCAACACTGTTTTAGCTACAAATCTAAGTCACAGAACCATACCAGCTGCTATGAAGAAAGTTAACTTGACTCCAGACAAATCCAGTACAACTTCTATACATTATTCCATACCATTTATGTCATGCTTGGGTCCCACACTATCCAATACATCCTCAATCACCACTTCTGTTGGGGAGGATGAAGCTAGAAAGACCTATAAATATGACCGCTTATATTCTGAGAATGTGAAACCTATAAGTGAGATAGAATTGAAAGCAAGTTTCGATGTCTGAGATGTCCTAGCTACTGAATGTCTGGAAAACAATTATATGGCCAGCTGAAGGTTACCTGCAGATAGGTCCAAAGGTCAAATGGGATGTTCTGTCTCACCCCCCAATGTATGGTTCATCCCACACCTGTAACCCTCCCCTGAAGTATCAGGTATCTGTAACCCCATTGGCCCAAGTCTTGTTCCAGCCCACCCTGAAGCCCCCTGATAAGGGGGCCAAGAGAGTGGATCGGCGTCTTGCCTGGCATCCTTTCCCTAGGACCTTCCTCTTGGAATTTCCTCTCCCTACATCTCCCTTCCCCCACTCCCTAGGCCTTGCCATGAGTTGCGCCTGGCAACTCTAAGCAAGGCCCCATACCGTTTATAATAAACCTCATCTTCTAAAACCTAACTTCAGAGATCTCGCATCCTGCTACCTCCGCTGAGGTGTAGCGACCTGGTTCGGGAACAACACGGCAGCCACACCCAGGCTGCTCGGACCACCAGCTCACAGACACCAATGTGGTGGACGGCTAATGGCAGAGGAGCCCTCTGCCTGTTTATTTCTTACTTTTTATACATTTGTGGGTCTGACTGTAGATTGGCTTTTGGAGTTCTCACCTCTCAGCCGAATGGTCAAACCAGCTGTCAGTTACAATTGTTTTCAGGTTAGAAATATGCAAACAAAGGACAGAGAATGAAAAACAAAGGGTTTGTTTATGTTACATCTGTGAGAAAAAGGTAGAAACTGCTCCTAATATTGTGCAGTAGCTAAAAGGTCTGAGTCCATTTTATGAAAATTCAAAAGGATTTAAAAAACTCAGAAAACCCAGGGTGACAAGTCACCTGGAAACATTTTCAATAAAAATATAGACCTCATACTTCTGACTTTGCAGGATACCTTATCCCACTCTGTGGCTATTGTATTAAGGACGGCTGAATAACGACACAGACTCTAAGGTCTTCTCAGAAGGCAAGTCTCTGCGTTTATTAGAAATTGCATCTTTTATAGATGGTTCCAAGAGAGTTGGACATGATTGGTCTTCCAACCAACACCTCTCACCATTATTGGCTAGTTAGAGACAACACCTCTTTGTAAACATCTTGCAAGTCCACAAGTGTAAAAACAACAAGTGCAAGGATTGTTTTTAATTCCTTCATGGGTTTTCTCACAGCTTTACAGATCAGTGTATGGGAAAGTTATGTGACTCTCTCACAGGCTCTGCTGCTGTCTGATACTTGAAAATTCCTCTCTGATCAGGCTGTCAGTATCCACACTATTCCATTCCATAAATCCATGCAATCTACAATCAGCATTATATCATTGATTATACCATGAAATATTCATACCCTCTATATGATTATGATGCCTTGAAAGGTTACCTAGAACAAAAGCTAGACAGTGTTAAAGGAATAAAGTAGATATTTATTAAAAGGCCTTCAGAGGATACATCTTGGGCAGTACAAGAGCCCGGCCATGGCTGTACCCAAGATGGACACCCAGTCACAAGTTTCACACTTTTATAAGTCATGGTCCATATACATATTGGGGTTAATTGTCCAATTACAGCTTCAGGTTATAAAGTCCCATTCTCCCAGATTGCTCTCCTCAAACTGCTGTTGTTTATACTTTTTTGGGCCTGAAGCTGCAATGGTGTCCTTGGTTCTTGGGCTGGAAAAGGATTGTTTTGTCTAACTACACTGTGAAGAGAACTTTCTAACACTTTATTTGAAGTTCAGAGTTATATACCAATGCAGTACAGAATCTGGAAAATATGAAAGCTAAAACTTAAAGCATCAATTTCAACCTCCTTTCCTCTTACCCCTTTCATCAAAATACTTCTTCCATTATATACTTTTGTCTGCCATTTCTTACTCCAATATTGAACCATTTTGGTCAGCGAAAAGACAACTCTGTGTAGTGCATTTTTGCTATGAAGCAAGCTAAAAGATTCAATTATGGCCCTAAATCATTAACAGAATTAAAATACTCTGGGTGTTTGGTTTAGAATTGTGTGCTCAATATAGCACTAAAAATAAATTAATTTCCAAGTCTACCAGAGGTGTATATATATATAGAAATACAGTAAATTCTAACCATTTTTCTTAATGCACTGTTTCAATGCAAACCAATAATTAAAATCGTTGCTTCATTTATTGGACTGCAGTTAAAAGTTAGGGTTTATTTTTTATTTGCATTGTATGAGGTCTTCTGTGTTGATTTCAGGTTGTCTTCTCTTTTAGAAATTGTATCCTTTCAAGACAAATGGCTAGCACATTCTGTCGTCTCCTGGCTGGCCGTGCAACTGCTGCATCCTTTGCAGCAGCAGGCACAGGGATCCTAACCACTGGATACCTCTTCAATAAGCAAAATGTTAAAGCTACTGTTCAAGAAAAACGAAAACTCTTCCCTCCAAGGTAAGCTCTGGGTTAACTGGTCAGTTGAGCATAGGGCCCAGCTAACTGAGCTAGTCATAGCATTTAATTCTTTGGGGGAGGAAGATCTCCATTAAAGCTGCAGAGCACCTATTCCCTCACTCAAACACACCATCTGTGTCTGCATACGGATTGTTAACTGTCAGCCTAAAACCCAGCATCCTTTACTAATAACCCCAGTTTTAGATAGCACTGACAATGGCCTTCAAGGACAGAAAATAGGAATGTTAGATCATATCAATATACTTACAAAATCATTGACAAACAATTACAATCCTGAAAAATGGTTCAATTTTTAGGCAAAGCACCAAATCAGTCCTTATTTTATCTTGTCAGTTCTTTAATGTTTTCAGTATCTATTGGACTGATTGCATAGATTCTAATATTAGGAAGCATAAAAGTATTTTAATTATGCAAGTAGTAAAGAAATGTCTTCTATAACTACTGTACTTTAAATATTTCTAATTCTGTTTAAAACCTAGTTGGTTGATAATTAGAAACTAACTACAAATATGTATGCTGACTTTGCTGGCCATATTTGTGAAAAAACAAAACACCCCAAATAAAGAACCAGGCTTTGACAGACTGTTTTTTTTGTTTT
>JANEHK010000491.1:9788-24532 GCA_025960845.1 Tachycineta bicolor | reverse complement strand
GAAGGAAGGAAGGAAGGAAGGAAGGAAGGAAGGAAGGAAGGAAGGAATGTCCCCCATAGGTTGGCTCTCTGTGAGAGAAAAAGATGTAATTATTAATAGTTTCCAGTAGATGGCTATTTTGGCAGTGGGCAGGGTCAGTACCAAGGACAGACACCAACCTAAGGAATAGTGTAATTTACTGTAATACAAAGCAGCAAATTACAAAGGATAAGCTAAGCAATCCATCTAATCATTACTACAAATGAATGCCTATAGTGATTAAGAAAGATACATCACCAGTTACCCCAATACTTTGCCACTTCATCCAGATCCACACAAAAGCTGGGGGAAGCCACTGTCACAGCAAAGGACTGGAGGACCACTCCTGGTGACTGGGAAATCCTACAGGTGAACCCACCTAAAGGCAAAGAGGCTTCCAACTTCACTGTGAGAGTAGCCCAGCTTTTATGTTGTTGAATAAACAAGCTACTATTACTTCTGGTATGGAAACATGTTGTTTTATTCTCCTGTTGGGTTTCTCCCAAAGCCTGGCCAGGCCTCATGGAGGAACCAAGGGAGTTGTCTTTGTTCCTACACCCCCAGACAAGGCCAGATGTGACCTTGTCCAGTTTCTAAATATGGAAACATAAATACATGTTTTGCCAATGAACGGATGCATATATCATATTGCTAATAATACTATTTTAATGAGTGAATACATATAATATTTGGTTGGAAGGTTCATCTAGAAAGTCAACTTTGACCCAGGGCCTGTTGTTCAGGCCTTAGTATTTCGGTAGCTCCCAAAGTACAGAGGTGGTGGCAATGCTGAGTTCATGGACCACCTTAGTTGTACCACCAGCAAGTCTACTATATCATAAGCCAATACTACAAAGTCCACTACAATCATAATCTGAGCCCAGGTCCCAAGGACAATAAATATTCACAGGGAGCACATACAGCAAGTAAGGCATTACGTAAAAAAACCTGAGAACAAGAACAACAGCTCTGAAAGCAAATGAATCAACATTGTGACCAGCAGCTACTAAACCAATACAATGAATGCTTATAACAAACTTGTTTTAATATGGTCTTTTCCGATCTTCCATGGTCTCAACCCAAGAAAAGTCTGTCAAGGTTTAACCCCAGATGGGCAAGTAAGTACCATGCAGCTGCTCCTCAGCTGGTCCAACTCCCCTCAGTTTATATAATGAGCATGATATTCTATGGTATGGAATATCCCTTTGGCCAGTTCAGGTCAGTTGTTTGGATCATGCTCCCTCCTAGCTTTTTGTGCACCTCCTCATTGGCAGACCACAGGAAACTGAGAAGTCCTTGAATTAGAGTAAGCACTGCTGAGCAACAACCAAAACATCAGTGTGTTATCAACATTATTCTCATACTTTAAATCAGGAAAAAATCAAGATCACAAGCCATGCTATTTAATTTAATTGTATTGACTACCTTCATATTAAATGCATAAGACAGGGTTATACTGCTTCCCTTAATAAACTTCAATTTATCTTGTATCTTTCTCTTTCTCTTTCTCTGTTTTTATTTTTCTGGTCCTGTTTTTGTGTCCAGGATCATTTTCTCTTCGATAAGCCAGTGTCCCCTTTGCTAACATGTGCTGGGATGGCACGTGACTGGCCAGATGCCAGAGGAATCTGGTATGTTGTGTGATACATAGAAGCTTGTGTCATATTTTAAAACATGTATTACAAGTCTCCTTGCTTCTCCTAACCCCACAGTCACTCTGCACTGGTACTCACCGCATGTTTAATTTGTTTTTAAATAATTTTGTTGTGTTTTAAATGATTAATTGAAGAAAAAAATAAGACCTTTATATTCTTATAGGCAAAGACAGAAATTATGCAAGGACTGTTGAAGTGTTAGAAACCATAGAAGAGCTTGATAACAGTCACAAAGGAATTAGGGCTTCTCCCACAATAAAGGTGGGAGGGTCAATACCCCAGCTGAAGTGCATCTACACCAATGCCTGCAGCATGGGCAGCAAGCAGGAGGAGCTGGAAGTCATTGCACAGCTGAAAAACTATCATGTAATTGCAGTCATGAAAACATGGTGGGCTGTCTCAAAACTGGAGTGATTTAATGGATTTAAGGGATAGGCAAGGAAGGAGAGACCATGGGGTAGCCCCGCATGTTAGGGAGTGTTTCGACTGTTTAGATCTTGCTGATGGTGATGAAAGGGTTGCATGTTTATAAGCAAGAACCAGGGAAAAGGCTAACAAGGCAGATATCCTTGTGGTCTTCATCCAATCAGGATGAAAAGGCAGATGAAATTTTGTATGAGCATCTGGGAGTAGTCTCACATTCACTAGCCCTTTTTCTCTTGGAGACTTCAACTTACCACTTGTCTGCTGGAAATACAATACAGCAGAGAAGAAACAGTCTATAAGATTCCTGGAATGTGCAGAAGAAAACTTCCTGACACAGCTGTAGAATGAGCCAACTAGGGAAGGCATGCTCACTGGACTTTTTGTTTGTGAAGAGAGAAGGAATTGTGGGTGATATGATGTTTGGAGGCCATTTTGAGCACAGTGATCATGAAATGATAAGGGTTTTCAATTCTTGGAGAAGTAAGGAATATGGTTACCAGCACTGCTACCTTGGACTTCTGGAAGGCAGACTTTGGCCTGTTTACAGGCCTGGTTGAGAAAGTCCCTTGTGAGGCAGTCCTGAAGGGCAAAGGAATCCAAGAAGCACAGCTAGAAGTTAATATGTTAACTTCCATAAAAGGCAATAAACATAATTCTATAAATATATTAACAACACAAGGAGGGCTAAGGAGAATCTCCATCCTTTATTGGATGGGAGGGGGAAACATGGTGACAAAGGATGAGGAAAGACTGAAGTACTTAATGCCTTCATTACCTCAGTCTTTAATAGTAAGATTGATTGTTCTCAGTGCACCCAGCCCTCTGAGCTGGAAGACAGAGTCAGGGAGCAGAATGAAGCCCCATTATCCAAGGGGAAATGGTCAGTGACCTGCAACACTACTTAGAAATGCAAAAGTCAATGGAGCCAAAAAGGATCCTTCCAAGAGTACTGAGGGAGTGGGAAGAAGCATTCACCAAGCCACGTTCAATCATTTACCAGCAGTCCTGCCTAACCGAGGAGGTCTCAGTTGACTGGATGTTACCAAATGTGAAGTTCATCTACAAGAAGGGCCAGAAGGACGATCTGGGGAACTACAGGCCTGTCAGCATGACCTTGGTGCACAGGAAGGTTATGGAACACATCATCACGAGTGCCATCAAATGGCATGTACAGGACAAGCAGGGGATCAGACCAAACCAGCATGGGCTTAGGAAAGGCAGATCCTGCTTGACTAACCTGGTCTCCTTCTAAGACAATGTGATCCACTTAGTAGATGAGGGAAAGGCTGCAGATGTTTAGCTGGGCTTCAGTAAAGCCTTTGACACAGTTTCACACAGCATTCTCCTGGAGAAACTAGCTGCTCATGGCTTGAATGGGTGTACTCACTCTCTATTGGGTAAAAAACTGACTGGATGGCTGGGTCCAAAGAGCTGTGGTGAATGGAGTTAAAAGTAACAAGTGATGTTCTTCAGGACTATGTATTGGGTTAAATTCTGTTTAATATCTTTATTGATGATTTGGATGAGGGCATTGAGTGAATCCTCAACATATTTGCAGATGACACCAAGTTAGGCAAGAGTGTTTATCTGCTTGAGGGCAGGAAGGCTCTGTAGAGAGATCTGGACAGACTAGATAGATGGACTGAGGCCAATTGCATGAGGTTCAACCAGGGTAAATGCAAGGTCCTGCACTTGGGTCACAACAACCTCATGCAATGCCACAGGTTTGTGGAGGAGTGTCTAGAAAACTTCTCAGTAGAAAAGGACTTGGGGGTGTTAGTCAATAGCCATCTGCATATGAACCACGAGTGTGCCCAGGCGGCCAAGAAAGCAAATGGCATCCTGGCTTGTATCAGAATTAGTGTGGCCAACAGGACAAGGGAAGCGATTGTCCCTCTGTACTTGGCACTGGTGGGGCCACACCTCAAACACTGTGTTCACTTTTGGGCCCCTCGCTACAAGAAAGAAATTGAGGTGCTGGAGTGTGTCCAGAGGAGAGCAACAAAGCTAGTGAAGGGCCTAGAGCACAAGTCAGATGAGAAGTGGCTGAGGGAACCAGACTTGTTCAGTCTGGAGAAAAGGAGAGTGAGGGGAGACCTTCTCACTCTCTACAACTACCTGAAAGGAGGTTGTACCCAGGTGGGGATCAGCCTCTTCTGGGTAACAAGCAATAGGATAAGAAGAAATGGCCTCAAGTTGCACCAGGGGAGGTTTAGATTCGATATTAGGAGAAATTTCTTCACCAAAAGGGTTGTGAAGCATTGAAACAGACTGCCCAGGGAAGTGATGGAGTTACCATCCCTGGAGGTATTTAAAAGATGTAGATGTGGCACTTAAAGACATGGTTTAGTCGTAGACTTGGCAGTGTTAGGTTAATGGTTGGACTTGATGATCTTAAGTGTCTTTTCCAACCTAAATCATTCCATTATTCTATGGTTCTACATAAACTTTTTTTCCTAACTGCACAATTTTCTAAGAAGAGTAAAAACTATCCCCAGTGACTGAAGATGCAGAATTTGGCTTCTCCCTTTACCTGTTCCATTAGCAGCTGTACATTCCAACTGTGTTAATGTTTGAAGACATGTTCTTCATAGCTCAGCTTCAGGGCAGCATGATATGATCAGAGAAAACTGCTCTTCTCACTGTGACTTGAGAAACCTGCATAATTCCATTGGCATGGGGGATCAAGATGTGAAAGTAGCTTAACTGCATCCTTAACTGTGCAGAGCAACATTATTTTGCAATGCTTAACCTCTTCACAGTCCTGAAAGACTGTAATGAAACTAAGGATACTGAGAGTTATTTTTCAGGGCCTATCTTGTGCTTTAAAGCTGTTCATTTTTCTCTCAACCAGGCATAACAATGACAAGACATTTCTTGTCTGGATTAATGAAGAGGACCACACCAGGGTGATCTCCATGGAAAAGGGTGGCAACATGAAACGGGTGTTTGAAAGATTTTGTCATGGTTTAAAAGAGGTAGTAACTCAATGAATTTATTATGCCTGTTTGTTTATTGTTGGGCTGTTGTCAACATTACTTTGCATGATTAACACTGAGCTGACATCTCCAGAAGCAACAAATTAAAGTAACACCAGTTGAAGTAGCAACCCACATTAATAGCAGGTAAAGAAGGAAACAAATTGTTAGCTGAGTTGTAGGAAAAATAGGAAAAATGTCATTTTAGCTTCTATATTACAAACTTCAGCACTGAATGGCTAAAGAAATGTTTTTTTCTTTTTCCTTGTAACAATTGCTTTATTCATCTCACTGGCAAAGCAGCTTTCACTCCAGCTTCTCTGGATTTTTATACTCCCCTGTTTGAGGAAATCCCCAACTTCTGTATAGCTTATACAATTGTACACTCCCATATTCCTTCAAAGCCACCAGCACAGGCCTTCACCTGAAAAAAACCCAAGCAAATACCACATAGCAAAGTAGGGAAAGCAGGGAACTATCATGCCTTCTACATGTATGTTAACCAGAAAATGAAAGTCAAACAAGGTGTACCCTTCCTGATAAACAATTCTGGTGAACTGGTAACAATAGATGAGAAGGCTGAGGTAGTAAACAATTTTTTCCTCAGTCTTCAATAGCAACCTCTCTTCCCACACTTCTGTGGATAGACAGCAGGATGGGGACTGGGGAGCAAAATGCTTCCCACTGTAAATGAAGATCAGGCTCATGACCACCTAAGGAACCTGAATGTACAAAAGTCTATGGGACCCAATGAGATGCAACCCAGAGTCCTGGAGGAATTTATCTGGGCTTCTGCAAAGCCTTTGACATGGTCCCCTCCAACACCCTTCTCTTTGAACTGGAGAGAGATGGATTTGATGAGTGGACTGTTAGACAGATGAGAAATTAGTTGGACAGTCACATATAGAGGGTAGTGGTTAGTGGCTCAGAGTCCTAATGGACATCAGTGGTGAGTGGTGTCCCTCAGGGGTCTGTATTGGGGCCAGTGTTATTGAATGTCTTCATCAAGAACATAAAGGGGTTGAATGCACCCTCAGCAAGTTTGCAGATGACACCAAGCTGAGTGGTGCAGTTGACATGCCGGAAGGACAGGATGCCACCCAGAGGGACCTGGACAAGCTTGAGAGGTGGGACCATGGGAATCTCATGAGGTTAATAAAACCAAGTGCAAGGCGCTGTACCTGAGTAGGGGCAATCCCTGGTATCAATACAAGCTGGGGGATGAACACATCAAAAGCAGCTCTGCTGAGAAGGCCATGGAGGTGCTGGTGGATGAGAGGCTGGACATGAGCTGGCAATGTGTGCTTGCAGTCCAGAAAGCCAATTGTGTCCTGGGCTGCATCAAAAGAAATGTGGCCAGCAGGTCAAGGGAGGTGATGCTGCCCTTCTACTATGCTAATGTGAGACCCCACCTGGAGTGCTGCATCCAGCTCTGGGGTCCCCAGCACAGGAAGGACACTGACCTGTTGGAGCGAATTCAGAGGAGGCGACCAAGATGATTAGAGGGATGGAACACCTCTGCTATGAGGAAAGCCTGAAAAAATTGGGTTTGTTTAGCCTGGAAAAGAGGCGGCTTTGGGGTGACCTAATTGTGGCCTTCCGGTGCAGCAATGTGGCAGGATGGTGAAATGCTGCTACCTTCTCAAAGCGTCTCCTTCAGAAGCCGCTCAGAGCAGGCCACAGGAATAGCTATTTCAGGTCCAGGCACACACACGCCACAGATAGCTCAGCAGAGGAAAGGCAGGAAGGGCCTCCTGTATATGTTCCAGCAGAGATTTATTCCAGCATGCTGAAGAGATCAGGGACAGTAGACGCAGACCATGTGGTGCTCGGTGGTTAAGTAGGGGTCAGTGGCCAATGACCTGAGGGCACAGGGGCAGTACAAAGGTCAGCAACCTATAGAGGGGCATGAGGGATGAACAATTGGGGAGGGCAGGGTTAAGTGGCCGATGGGGGAAGCAATCCAAGATAGGTTGGCAGTAGTTCTGCAAGGCACCATGAGGAAAGTCTTCTCCTTCAGTCTAGGCAGGGAAAACTCTATGGTAAATCTTCCCAGGGCAAAGCCTGGAAGTTTCCCTGAGGGGACTTTTAGGGTTCCCACATTCTGGTACCTGAAGGGAGCCTACAAGAAAGATGGAGAGAGACAGTGTACAAGAGCATGTAGTGATAAGACATGGGGGAATGGGTTCAAATTGAAAGAGAGTAGGTGTAGATTAGATATTAGGAAGAAAATCTTTACTGTTAGAGTGATGAGGCACTGGCACAGGTTGTCCAGAGAAGTTGTGGATGCCCCATCCTTGGAAGTGTTCAAGGCCAGGTTGGATGGGGCTCTGAGCAACCTGGTCTAGTGAAAGGTGTCCTCGCTCATGGCAGGGGGGTTGGAACTAGATGATCTTTAAGGTCCTTTCCAACCCAAGCCATTATATGATTCTATGATTATCTGATTGAGGAAGTGGTCCCTGAAGGTAAGTTCAGAGCATCTCTAAGAAATCTTGAGTATGTGGTGAGTTTGGGAACATGGAGAAACAAAAGTGCCTAGTGCATGCTTCATTGATATCTGGGTGGTTCACTAGGATCTAGTATGCTTTTTAGGCATATCCATGACACTGAATAATGTACAGGACTGGGGACTAAGTGACATAGCTTGTGGATGTTGTTTCCATGTATTCCTCTGCTATTGTGCTTATCTCTTGTTCAAGAGAAGTTGACCTCTGGACATTGACATATGAAGTGGTCAGATAGCTTTGGAAACTGTGACCAGAGCAAGTGTATGAGGCAGGAAATCAGACCTAGCTTCTTACAAGCAATTTCTGTGTCCTCACACAATATTTAAATGTCAGGAGGGTCCATTATTTTGTATTCTTCTGCAGAATGGAAATATTTGCCTATATTGCAGAGGACTTGTGAACCTGGATTGGCATAGTTATCTGATTCTCTTCTGACAGTGGTTTTACTGAACTGAAATTGTATTTGGGTTACAGAATTAAGTCTCAGAAGTGTATCTGAATGGACAGAATAGTGGCTTATTCAAAGGTCCATAGACCTTTGTGATATTTCTGAGGATAATGATTTCAGTCTCCTTGGTAACTGGGTTTTAAAATTACTAATGAAAATCATTATAGAGGACATATGTAGTCTTTTCATAGTGGAAGCAGGGCTATGAAATTTAAGCATTTAGAAATCAAGTGTCCTTCACCTAGAATCATGTAATCAACTTGAAAATTATATAAAACTAGGCTTTGGCTCCTTTTGTTTTCTCCACAGTATTTGAGATGTTTGGACTTGTGCTTTGCAACTTTGCTCTAAAAGCACCTAGGCTAGAAAATCATTTATACTATAGGTAAAAGAATTATTATGTAACCATAAAGTTTCATGGTCTAAAGCCATGTGATAAAGTGCTGAAGAGCCTTCAAGTTAATGATAGTTAGAAATGATGAAGAAATTTTTGTAACATTCACTGGGTAACGATGCCTGATGAATACAAATGTTCATACTAGTCAAACCAGACTTTACTTGAGTATATTTATATGCACCTCCATCAGTAAACAGTGAAGTTAATCATCAGCATAGATACAAAATAAAAAGAATTTCATCTATAAACAACTGTCAGAAGATGAGATGTTTGTATGCAGTTCTTTCTTTTTCTTCTTTTTTTGCCTTCATAGGTTGAAAGACTAATTAAAGAACGAGGCTGGGAGTTCATGTGGAATGAACGTCTTGGATACATTCTGACTTGTCCTTCAAACCTAGGAACTGGTTTACGTGCTGGAGTCCATGTAAAGCTGCCAAAGCTTAGCAAGGTACATAAATCGTTTAAAAGGCCAGTGATGTAAATTAGGTCTTCATGTAATTTATAAAGAAACAAATGAAAAATGACAGTTTACAGCAATTGGATGTTTGCAAGATGTGCAACAGCTAGGTCCCAGGCATAATGCATGACTGAGCATATTTGTATAATGAAAATGATTATATTTTTATGGAAATTAATCTACTAAGCAGACAAACACCAAGGCAGGCTATAATCCAAAGACAGAGGAAATTGTCTCTGCCTGTCTTTCTGGAGATGGTATTAGATCATGGATAATAACAATAAGCAAGGAGAAAGACAATATGCCCAAACCTATTTTTCTGTTAGGATCCCAGGTTTCCAAAAATCCTGGATAACTTGAGGCTACAGAAGCGTGGCACTGGTGGAGTGGACACAGCAGCTGTAGCAGATGTGTATGATATCTCCAACCTGGACCGCATGGGTCGATCAGAGGTAGCTTGTTTGTTTTATTCCTTACTTTTAAACTCAGATCTGCACTAAGACCATTTCCCTCCATCTGCGTTCACTAAGAATTCAGTAATTTTTTGGAGTTATGGCAGTTTTTTCTCCTTGTGAATTTGATACAGTGAAAAGGTTTACACAACAAAAAATTACTACTGTGCATGCAATGTTTGCCAAATACGACAAGTTCCTGAGCAAGTTCCATAAATGTGACTGGTTTACACCATGTGCTGAAGCATTTTGTTGAAAGCATGCAGGTACTAGAAACATTTGGTTCTGGTAACAGAATTCCCTTGGGACACTGTTTCTCAGCAGCACAGCATGAACTTTTATACCCAAATACCTCCTGGAGTACACAGCTATGAGCTAGATGTACAGGTTGTCTCTCCAGTGCTGGGCATTAGATAGGTATCTAAGAATCATAGAATCATAGAATGGTTTGGGTTGGAAGGGACTTTGAAGATCATCTAGTTCCAACCTCTCTGCCATCAGATGGGATGTCACCAACTAGATCAGGTCGCCCAGGGCCCCATCAAGCTTAGCCTTGAACACTTCCAAGGGTGGGGCATCCACAACTTCTCTGGACAACCTGTGCCAGTGCCTCACCACCCTCACTGTAAAGATTTTCTTCCTAATATCTAATCTACACCTACTCTCTTTCAATTTGAACCCATTCCCCCTTGTCCTATCACTACATGCCCATGTAACAAGTCCCTCTCCATCTTTCTGAATGAGGTTCACTGACGCTGTACACTGGGAACAGAGCTACATACTGTACATTGGACAGGTATCTGCTGTACCCAGTGCAAAATGCTGAGGAAAGAAGCAGGATTTTAGGACTAACCCACACAGGGAATCAAGCACTGACATTAAGAGTGGATTAACATGCAGTTTTCCTTTTAGGATTCACAGTCATGCACTTTCACTGTATTGAGTTTGGCTGGGATGGCGTTAATTTTCCCCTGTGTAGCCCCCTTAGTGCTGTGCTTTGCACTAATAGGCATAAAGGTGTTGATAACACACCAGTGTTTTGGATGCTGCTGAGCAGCACTGATGCAGCATCAGTGCTGTCTCCAACATTATGCCCCCCTCATCAGTAGGCTGAGACTGGGCAAGATCTTGAGAGGTGGCATAACCAGGACAGCTCACCCAAATTGACCAAAGTGATATTCCATACCATATGACATCTGTTCAGATATACAAGCTAAGAAAAGAAGGACTGGGGGTGGGGTGGGGCATTCGTTATTTACAATGTTTGCCTTCTGGAGCAACCACTGCACATGCTGAAGCCCTGCTTCCTGGGAAAAGGCCATAGATCACTTGCTGACAGGAAGTAGAGAATAAAATCTTTGGGGTTTTTTTCCACTGCTTGCACATGTGCAACATTTGCTTTTTCTTTAGTAAACTGTCTTCATCTTGACCCATGAAGGTTTTTTTCCCATATTATTTTCCTCTCCCCCATCCAGGTGAGGAAGGAGTGATAGAGTGGCTTGGTGGGCAACTGACATCCAGCCAAGGTCAACCTACCATAGCAAGTTAGTCTAAACAGCTGTGGCCAAAAATCTAGTCCTGCCATCTTACCTACTCCCAGTCATGTGAAGGAACCCCCACTTCCTTCCTCTACCCCATGCATCCAGAAGGTTTCAGGGCTCATGCTACTATTGGATTGGGGAAATTAGTGTGTCTCTTCCCCTATTTTCACTCCCATTCCAATTAGTTTTCAGTTGACTGTTTTCTTATAGAAGAACATAATTTTTGCTTTTTCAGTCACTCAAAGAACTATATGGCTTTAAAATTAAATAGCACAAAACTATACTAGTATCTTAATATCACAGTATAAGTTTTGGTTTCTACAGTTTATGATGTATAGATTATCCTCCACAACTCACTAGTGTCCATTTGGATGCAGTGCATTCTTTCTTCTACAGTACTGGCTGTATATTGAATAAATATGTTGTATTTCACAGAATACAGGTAAACAACAGCCTAAAACATCAAGAAGTAAGCACATATGTACAGATGCTTTAAGCATGCTAAACAGTAAGGGAGGGCTCTGCATGATTCTTCGAGTAATTTCAGTATTACTCATATATCACATTACTATCCATCAAGAAAATACAACTATCCTACTTTCCACAGAAGAAAGAAAAAGTGCCAGTAGTCTTCACAGTCCTTTACCAAATGTCAAACCAATGTTCCATAGCTTTTAAGCCCAAACACATTTGGATAAAGGCATTAATCCAAACCTCATATGATGCTGTTGGCAAAACACCAGACCCTTTTTACTTGCACTGGCATTTGTTGCTTCAGAGAGAACTACCCAGAGACTCTAAACATCTACGGCACTGCCTTTTCACTTTCTTTTTCCTAATATGTAAATTGTGAGAACACAGCAAATGGGAATCCATGGCTTTGACATGCTATAGTTCTCAGCATCTTGTATTCTTAGTGGCAACATTTGAAGTAGGTCTCTAAACTCATGTCTAAACCTTTTATTTAAGCATTTCTCTTTGTCTATTTATATAGGGATATGTGTAGGTGCAGAAATGTCTGGAATTTAGAGAACTATTTGAAAATTTTTTTATGTCAGAAGGCCAAGCAGGAGAAGGGGTAGGGAAAAGGGAATTACTATGGGCTTCCACTTGACCAATGTATGACCCATATTTCCTGTGTCACAGCATGTGTGAACTCTGTGTCCAGGTCATGATTCTCCTTGGGTCCAGCTTTACTTGCAGTCTTTGCCATACAAGCCAATTTTTTCCTTCCTCTATTAACACTGTTGCCAAATCTTTTATTATTGTTGTTTTTCTTGTTGTTGTAGGTAGAACTAGTTCAGATTGTCATTGATGGAGTCAACTATCTAGTTGACTGTGAGAAGAAACTGGAAAGAGGTCAAGACATTAAAGTACCACCGCCATTACCTCAGTTTGGCAGGAAGTGATCTTGTGGCTGATGTCTGTTAATGATAAAAAATATGGCTGCCATTTTGACAGAAAGGCACCTCTGTATATCTCTCTTTAAATATTGTGTTTAATAAAACACTGCCTGATACCCAACGTCTCTCTTGATGCTTGGTCACACTAACAGAAAATAGTCTTAGTGCAGCTTTAGTAGGGCAACCACATTGTAGAGACTGCTTCCCTTTTCCCTTTGTCTTCTTAGCAACCTTTACCTAGGCTTTGAACCTTTCTCTCTTGGCTGATGATAAGGAAAGTATTACTTGAATAATGCAAAAGGCACAAATACATAACTCTAGCTTGTATGTACACTTATGGCCATATTTACGCAGACTTCTGAAAACCTGAGTTTTATTCACAGAAGCACTTCTCGAGTGCCTGTCCAGAGGACAAAAATCTCTCCGTCTGAAGGGCAGGTGCTTGCAAAGTGCTCATTACTTTTTCAGCATTTAACACCATGTTCAAAAGTTAACTAGAGCAAGTAGCTGCAAATGGCTTCAGTCTCTGAAGTCTGCCACTTGACCTGTTATCTGGAACCCATTGGTGTCTCTGTATAGGAGATGTCTCCTCTCTGTCCAGGACTGGTTTGTTTGCAGACAAACTTTTTTTACCATGTCATCCCAAATCCTCAGACTTTCTTAGCCCTGGTGGAGAGTTCACCAGTTCACCAGATCACTTTCAGGTGTTTTCTTTAGGTACTACCTCTTACCTTAGACTGCAGCAAGCTGAACCAAAAATCAGAAGTAACAAATATCCGTTTGCTGATATTCTGTATCCAACAGACACCTGACCAGCATGACCTCTTCCAGTCTTTTCCTGCAGCTTTCTGGTCACGGGTAATAGGGACCAGGCTCCAGCACTAGTCACTCAAATGCCCAGGATGTACTGGAATACAGTGTCATGGGTTAACAAAGCTTGGTTTTTAGTTAAAGAAGAAACAGTTCCCTGTAAGTGTTGGAGTCCAGGGCATCCCTTTGGCTGCCCTGGAGAGTCAGGGACTTGGGCAGGGGGGTCTGGGACCCCAGCCCAGAGCTCAGAGAGACACTGGCTTTGATCTCAGTCCATGGGAAAAACTTCCTAAACTGAGGGAGGGTTTGCAAACCACAGGGGTGTGAAAAATAGTAGTTTAGTTTGTCACAGAGTGAAAAAATAGTGATTTTAGATTCATAGCATTGGAGTGAATGGGGACAAAATGGAGAATCTGGGGCGTTGTCTCCTTCTTCTTCCTTCTCCTTTCCTCACTCCATTTCTGCAGTGACGTTGGCACAAAGTAGTTAGTAAGGATTGGGTCAGTGTATAGGTGACCTTTTTAGTAATAGTGATAGACATTGGTAAGAAATAGTAAATAACGAACACGTAGTAATTAGTATAAAAGATTAAGCATAGCCCAGCTCGGGGGGAGACGCGAGAAATCCATGCACCTGCAAACATCGTGCTGGACTGTGAAAAATTTGTAAGATAAGAAACAATAAACAAAAAAATGCAACCTTGAAAAATCTAAACCTGAAGACTCCGTCTCTTCCTTCGGCTTGGCGCGGAGCTGTGCAGAGGGGAAAAGACCCTGAAACCACCTGAATGTTGGGAAAACAGCCCCCGACAGTAAGGACCTGTTAATTTCCTGTGGAAAGGACAGGTACCTATCAGAGGCAAATTTTTAGATACTGACATATTGTGTGACCACTGAGGAAGCTGGATGAGTCTTTGTGAATGCACATATATAGTGAGCGGAGCCCGGAACTCTGTCTCTTCCTTCCAGCTTGTCAGCAGGTAACACCGGCCATGTGGCAGGCGGGCAGGCCAGGCCCCGCTGCTCCACCAGGCTTGTGGGGCCAGGCCTGGCTGGGTCCCATCAGCAGCCAGTGGGGGGAAGGAAGGGGAGGCCCCAGCTACTAACATCTAGCCGATTTTAATGCTTGCCCCAGCCCGGATCGGGTTTCCAGTGGCTGTTAAAACATCCTGCCACTAAGCTGTGGGGGCCAAGCCCCCCATCCTCCAGTGACTCCCAGGCAGAGGAAAAGTGGGGAGGAAAGTCCAGCCGTGCGAGAGATCATGCAGCTGAGATCTTGGCCACTGTTCCTGAGCCTTCCCTCATTGGCATGGCTTTGAGATCCAACAGCCATGCAGCTAGAGTGGCTGCTGCCTGGCAGAAAGCACATGACCATCTACAGGCCGGGTGAGATGTTAACACTTTCCTTGACAGATGAGACTTGCAAAAGCACTGGCCCTTCTCTGAGTGAGAACAAAGTGATTGAATGGTAAGGAGACACAGCATGAAACTGAAGTCAGCAAAGAGAGAGTAAGCGTCCTAAGTTGAAGGAAGATTAAGGAGTTGCCTAGTTTTGGGCTGGACTTCTCTTATGAAGACATGGAGAATGAACGAAACTTTCCTTGTGTTGAGGGTTAAGATTCCGGTAGAATTTCCCCCGCCCCCCGCCCCATG
>JANEHK010000490.1:0-18150 GCA_025960845.1 Tachycineta bicolor | reverse complement strand
CTTTGTTCCTCTGTCTATGACATCACAGTGGTGGCAACCCCTGTGTTCCCCTCTCTATGACAACACAGTGGTGGCAGCCCCATCGTTCCCTTCTCTATGACTTCACAGTGGTGGAATCCCTGTGTTCCCCTCTCTATGACATCACAGTGGTGGCAACCCCTGTGTTCCCCTCTCTATGACAACACAGTGGTCGCTGCCCCATTGTTCCCTTCTCTATGACATCACAGTGGTGGAATCCCTGTCTTCCTCTGCCTATGATATCACAGTGGTGGCAACCTGTTGGAGTCCAGGGCATCCCTTTGGCTGCCCTGGAGAGTCAGAGACCTGGGCAGGCGGGTCTGGGACCCCAGCCCAGAGCTCAGGGAGACACTGGCTTTGATCTCAATCCGTGGGAAAAACTTCCTAAACTGAGAGAGTGTATGCCAACCACAGGAGTGTGGAAAATCGTAGTTTAGTTTGTCACAGAGTGAAAAAATGGTAATTTTAGGTTTATAGCATTGGAGTGAATGGGGACAAAATGGAGAATCTGGGGCGTTGTCTTCTTCTTCTTCCTTCTCCTTTCCTCACTCCACTTCTGCTGTGACGTTGGCACAAAGTAGTTAGTAAGAATTGGGTCAGTGTACAGGTGACCTTTTTAGTAATAGTGATAGACATTGGTAAGAAATAGTAAATAACGAACACGTAGTAATTAGTATAAAAGGTTAAGCACAGCCCAGCTCGGGGGGAGACGCGAGAAATCCATGCACCTGCAAACTTCGTGCTGGACTGTGAAAAATTTGTAAGATAAGAAACAATAAACAAAAAATGCAACCTTGAAAAATCTAAACCTGAAGACTCCGTCTCTTCCTTCGGTTTGGCGCGGAGCTGTGCAGAGGGGAAAAAAACCCTGAAACCACCTGAATGTTGGGAAAACAGCCCCTGACATCTGGCGTCCCTGGCTGGGCAGAAACATCTGGCATCCCTGCGTGAGAAGAAGCACCTGGCTTCTCTGAGTGAGTGGGCAGAAACATCTAACATCCCTGCTCAGACAACATCTGAGATCCCTGACCTGCACTCCTGAAAAGGAGCACCGAAAAGGGTCACAAAACCTCTGCAAAAAGATCAAAAGCTCCCAGAACATCAAACTGCCAAGCCAACAACTCCGGAGAAGAAAAACACCTGCTTGGCCAAAAGAAGAACACCTCGTTCCACTTTGTCCCAGACGACAGCTTTCCAGGGCCCGAGAAACCGTCATCCTGAGATCTGCTGGACAGACATCGGGACATCTCTGAGACAGATTGGACCAGAGCTGCAGCAAACCTTTGGATTGGTAAGACCAGTGAGATTCAGAATACACCACACCCATGGGGGGGACAACATCACAAGAGAGAATTATTATATTAGAACAGTTAAAAGAAATAATATCAAAATACAATATAGCGCTGAAAGATAAGGAGCTCCAAGCCCTAATGTTATAGGTCAAAACTAATTATCCACAATGTGAGACCCAGTCTCTTTTTGAGCCAGATTTTTGGCAGGAAGTGAACAGAAAACTTTATGATAATGCCACAAGAAAAGATAAAGTTGCCGCAAAGCTTCTGTCGGCTAGGAGAATTGTGTTAGAAGTTATAACAGAATATAGCAGGGAAGCGTTCGAGTTTGAACGCCTGCCAAGCAAGCAAAAGGAGTTTAGCACAGAGGCAGAGCAGATAGCCATGCTAACTCCAAGGCTGACACTTCCCCGAGGGGAAAGAGAAGGGGGAGGGGAAAGAACAAATCTATCTCAAGGTCCAACAGAAAGCTCGTCAACAGCCCGGAGATTGGTCCCAGGACAAATGAAGCTCCTGATCCATCCAAGTGAGCAGGAGGATCTAGACATGCTTTTCTTTGAAGCAGTCTCAGAACAAACCCCACATTCGCGCACGGGGGCGGGGGGAAGAAGCCCACCAAGGAGTCCTTTCACACCACCAGAGTCTCCATGCCGAGAAACCCCTCCCCAGTCATCACTGCTGCTTTCCCTTCCCGTTGAAAAACCGGGTGCGGGTGGAGACGATGGGGGGGCGAAAGAGCAGGGGCGAGCGCCATCATAACCGCAGCAGGGGACCGAAGCCGCGCGGGGGGGTGAAGCCGCGCGGGGGACCGAAGCTGTGGGGGGGGGGGCGAGGCTGCGCGTGAGACCGAAGCTGTGCGGGGGGGCAAAACCGCGCAGGGGAGCAAAGCCGCGCGGGAGAGCAAAACCGTGCGGGGGGGCGAAGCTCCGCGAGGAACCGAAGCAGCGGTACACAACGGAGCACGATTGAGAGGCGCGGAACACCAGGAACAGTCCGCAGGGGACAGGACCGCAGCGGGGGGGAGCTCGAGAACGAGCCAAATACTACACACCCCGGTGATTCAGAGACAGCTGCCAAGCTGTCGCAAATGGGACCACATCCGAAAATATCTCTGATTTTACAAGCTTTTCCAGAATTTAAAAAATACTTTAGAACTCCGAGCCCACAGAAAGCAGCTGTCGGCGTGCCGACGTTGCCGAGGGTCAGGCAGAGAGGCAGCGAGCACAGAGATCATCAGTCGCATCGACTGAAGCATCAGTTTGGGAGGACACGCCCACACTGCATCGGTTTTTTCCAGTTTCATATAAAAAATCAACCACTTCAGAACAGCGATTCAAACAAAAGCCGAGAGAACCTTTGCCAATGCTGAGGGATGATGATGCTGTTGATGAGGACGAGGAGATGTCAGTCACAGATGAAGATATAATCAGAATCACAGCATCAGTGGCCCCTCGAAAGAAAAAAATTGAGTGCTCTCAAAAATTTAGTCAAAGAACAATTGGAAAAGGGACACATTGTACCAACAAACAGTCCCTGGAATTCCCCAGTGCTTGTCATTCGCAAAAAAGCTTCTGGATCATGGAGATTGCTTCATGATCTCAGAAAAATCAATGAGGTCATTGAGGAAATGGGACCACTTCAGCTAAGGCTTCCATCTCTCTCAATGATCCCGAGAGATTGGCCACTTGTGATCATTGATCTCAAAGACTGTTTTTTCAACATTCCACTTCATCCAGATGATGCTCCTCGATTTGCCTTTTCCATCCCAAGTGTCAACAGGGAGGAGCCTCTGCAGAGATACCATTAGATTGTTCTTCCTCAAGGACTCAAGAATTCTCCGACCATCTGCCAATGGTTTGTTGCACGGGCACTGTCTCCAGCTCGAGAGAAACATCCAGGAGCAAAAATCATTCATTATATGGATGATCTGCTCATTGCAGCACCGACACAACAGGAATTGCAGAGAGCTCGTGACTGTGTGATCACAGAAGTGCAACATGCAGGTTTGGAAATTTCAACTTCAAAAATTCAGGAAATTGCACCTTAGAAATACTTAGGATAGAAAATCACTGAACAAACAGTGAAACCACAGAAAATTAAAATTAAAACAGAAGTCAACAACTTACAGGATTTGCAACAACTTTTAGGGGAAATCAACTGGATAAGATCCATCTTAGGGATCACAAATGACGAACTTGCGCCGTTGTTCAATCTCTTGAAAGGGGACAGTAACATCAAATCTCCCAGGAGTCTCACTCCTGAGGCTCAGGAGGCCCTTGAGAAAATTGCTGGAGCCCTCCAGCAGAGACAGGCACATCGCTTTGTAACATCTTTACCTTTTTTTCTTGCAGTGTTGGGGGAAAAAATACAGTTGTATGAGTTGATTTTTCAGTGGGATTCATCGCAGAAAGACCCATTGTTGATTTTGGAGTAGATTTTTTTATCTTACAAGTCTCCGAGGATGATCCTCTCAAGTCTAGAAATGATAGCTCAGATCATCATCAAAGCTAGGACCAGACTGCAAACAATGGCAGGCAAAGATTTTACAACAATTTACCTGCCTTTGAAAAAAGATTATTTTGATTAGGCGTTGCCAAAATCAAAGAATTTGCAGATTGCATTGTCACATTACTCAAGTGTTTGTACTATTCATTTCCCAAGTCACAAGCTGTTGAAAGCAAAAATAAGTTTCAGAGAAAGACCAAAAATAAGTGAGGTGCCGTTGGATGCAATAACAGTTTTTACCGACGGCTCAGGAAAGACTCACAAATCAGTAAGTACATGGCAAGATGACATCACGGGGGAATGGAAATCAGATATAAGAATAGTGCAAGGGTCACCACAAATAGTAGAATTAGCAGCAGTGGTCCGAACTTTTAAGCTGTTCCAGCAACCTTTTAACTTGATCACAGACTCAGCTTATGTAGCTAATGTGGTCAAGAGGCTTGAAGGTTCACTTTTGAGAGAAGTTGACAATGAAAGTTTGTATTCATATTTGCTGTGCATGAGGGCATTGTTGCAAAACAGAAGACATAAATACTTTGTCTCTCACATCAGAGCACATTCTTCCCTTCCAGGTTTTTTAGCAAAAGGCAATGCACACGCAGACAAATTGACCATGCCAATTTCAAGGATTTTACCGAACATTTTTAAACAGGCAAAATTGAGCCATGCATTCTTTCATCAGAATGCTCAAGCACTAATGGAAGGTTTTCACATTTCCAAAAGTCAGGCAAAAGAAATCATTAGTGCTTGCCCAGATTGTCAGCTTGTTCAGCCTCCTGCATCAATGGGAGCAGTCAATCCAAGAGGATTGCACAGTTTGCAGTTATGGCAAGCTGATGTCACAAAATATCCTTCTTTTGGGAAGCTCAAAAATGTTCATGTTTCAGTTGACACATTTTCAAGCGCAGTCTTTGCATCTTTGCACACAGGTGAGACAGCACAACATGCTTGTCGACATTTCTTGCAGGCATTTGCATCTTTAGGCGTGCCGCAAGAAATCAAAACAGACAATGGACCAACATACATAGGGAAAGTGCTTGACAAATTCCTGAAGAGGTGGGGTGTCCATCATACCTTTAGTATCCCACACTCTCCAACAGGTCAAGCAATCATTGAAAGAACACATCAAACATTGAAATCCCTTTTAGACAGACAAAAGAGAGGAGAAGCAGATGCAACACCATACATGCGCTTGAATAAAGCCTTGTATGTGTTGAATTTTCTCAATGGCTCTTTTACAGAGCCAACTCCACCAATCATGAGGCATTTTTCAAACAGCACGAGAGCAAAACTGAAAGAAAACCCTTTAGTTTTGGTCAGAAACCCAGAAACAGGTCAAATCAAAAGACCATTCAAATTAATAACTTAGGGCAAAGGATTTGCTTGTGTCTTCACAGCAGTTAGGCTGGCGGCGCGACACGTGAAACCATACCAAGTCCAGACGCAAGCAGAGACGGACCCCAAGACCAGAGAAAGAGAAGTGGGCACGCAGACGTGAGCCGGTGTCAAGACAACAGACATCCCTTCGTTCTACGTGCAAAAAGACTCTGGGACTTGAGTTCTTTAGGGCTTAGGTAGTGTTGCATTTTTAGGGATTCCCATAAGAAAAAAGTCATTGAAAATGAAAGAACTATCCTTGTGCCTCATTCTCTTCTTAGTTGCCTTGAGCAATGCAGCAATTTTGCCCGTAGCTCAACCAAAAGAGAATGTTTGAGAGACTCTAGCCAATGCATCAAGTTTAGATACCATCTGCCTGACACACTCGAGACCAGGGAAACCTTTCTCAACATGTTTAGTGGGATTGCCAGTGAGCAAATGGCCGATTCCAAAAAACATCCCTCCAGAAATTTCAAAGTTCATTGTAAATCCAGTAGACCAATGGAATGTTTAGGTGAATTTCCTTCCTGTGGCTCCTTTTGAACCCCAGGAACTGGAAATTCTTAGATCGGTCTCAATGCAATTCTGTGTGAAATTTGGCCTTTCTGGAGTGGCAAAAAATAAAACTATAGACGTCACTCCAAACCTCAATTTTTACAAAAATTCATCATCTTAGTGTAGTTACACCAAGATGCTGAAAAAGCCATCCAATCATGTTCCAGCTCAGTTACCAAGGGGAAACTTTTTAGTTTGTGGGAACAAAATTTGGCCCGCAATTCCTGCAAATGCCACAGGTGGTCCGTGCAGCATTGGAATGCTTTCATTGCTAACACCCAACATGACACTGATGAGAGAATTAAAACAGAGAGTGAAAAGATCTGTTCAAATGTATGATCCAAATTGTGATGATGAAGTTCACACATGGAGCAAGGGTCAGAGAATTGCAGCTGCAAGTTTTTCACCACAGGTAGCACCAGGAGCAGCCTTGACACAATTAGATCATGTAGGTTGTTGGCTGAACAAACATGCCCGAACTGTCTCTCTTGCACTGAGTGACATGTTGTTAGACATTGACAGTGTAAGACGAGCAACTCTCCAAAACAGGGCAGCCATTGACTATCTTTTGCTAGCCCACGGGCATGAGTGTGAAGAATTTGAGAGAATGTGCTGCATGAATTTGTCAGATCATTCCAAATCCATTCATGAAAATGTCAAGCAATTGCAGGAGAGTGTAAAAAAAACTTGGAAAGGTAACTGCATCGTAGATAGATGGTTTGTTCAATTTGTTTGACCTTTCACGACTGTGGAAGGAATTTTTAAAAATAGTTATATATATTTTAGTAGGGCTTGTAATCCTCCTCATGATTTTGCCGTGTTTGTTTCTATGTATACGGCAAGCCATAGACAGAGTGGCCAAATAAGTGTTTTTAGTTCAAACAGGAGGGGGAGATGTTGGAGTCCAGGGCATCCCTTTGGCTGCCTTGGAGAGTCAGAGACCTGGGCAGGGGGGTCTGAGACCCCAGCCCAGAGCTCAGAGAGACACTGGCTTTGATCTCAGTCTGTGGGAAAAACTTCCTAAACTGAGAGAGGGTTTGCCAACCACAGGAGTGTGAAAAATAGTAGTTTAGTTTGTCACAGAGTGAAAAAATGGTAATTTTAGGTTTATAGCATTGGAGTGAATGGGGACAAAATGGAGAATCTGGGGCGCTGTCTTCTTCTTCTTCTTGTTGGGAAAACAGCCCCCGACAGCAACCCCTGTGTTCCCCTCTATATGACAACACAGTGGTGGAAGCCCCATTGTTGCCTTCTTTCTGACATCACAGTGGTGGAATCCCTGAGTTCTCCTGTCTATGACAACACAGTGATGGCAGCCACACAGTTCCCCTCTCTATGACTTCACAGTAGTGGTAGAGCCATAGTTCCCTTAACTTTGACATCACAGTTCTGGAATCCCTGTGTTCTCCTGTCTTTGACACCACTGTGGTGGCAACCACACAGCTCCCCTCTCTATGACTTCACAGTAGTGGTAGCACCATCATTCCCATAACTTTGGCATCACAGTGGTGGAATGCCTTTGTTCCTCTGTCTATGACATCACAGTGGTGGCAAACCCTGTTGTCCCCTCCCTATGACAACACAGTGGTGGCAGCCCCATTGTTCCCTTCTCTATGTCATCACAGTGGTGGAATCCCTGTCTTCCTCTGTCTATGACATCACAGTGGTGGAATCCCTGTGTTCCTCTGACTATGACAACACAGTGATGGCAGCCACATTGTTCCCCTCTCTTATGACTTCACAGTAGTGGCAGCACCAGCATCCCCCTAAATTTGACATCACAGTGGTGGAATCCCTGTCTTCCTCTTTCTATGACATCACAGTGGTTGCAACCCCTGTGATCCCCTCTCTATGACAACACAGTGGTGGCAGCCCCATTGTTCCATTCTTTATGGCATCACAGTCCTGGAATCCCTGTGTTCCTCTCTTTATGACATCACAGTGGTGGCAAGCCCTGTGGTCCCCTCTCTATGACATAACAGTGCTGGCAGCACCATTGTTCCCTTCTTTCTGACATCACAGTGGTGGAATCCTTGTGTTCCCCTGTTTTGACAACCCAGTGATAACAGCCACACTGTTCCCCTTTCTATGACTTCACAGTAGTGGTAGAACCAGCATCCCCCTGACTTTGACATCACAGTGATGGAATCCCTGTCTTTCTCTGTCTATGACATCCCAGTGGTGTCAACCCCTGTGTTCCCCTCTCTATGACAACACAGTGGTGGAAGCCCCCTTGTTCCCTTCTTTATGACATCACAGTCCTGGAATCCCTTTGTGCCCCTGGCTATGACCACCCAGTGATGGCAGCAACACTGTTCCCCTCTCTATGACATCACAGTAGTGGTAGCACCAGCATTACCCTAACTTTGACATCACAGTCCTGGAATCCCTGTGTTCCCCTGACTATGACTTTACAGTGGTGGCAGCCCCTTTGTTCCCTTCTTTATGACAACACAGTGGTGGAATTCTTTTGTTCCCCTGTCTATGACAACCCAGTAATCGCAGCCAAAATGTTCCCTTCTCTATGACTTCACAGTAGTGGTAGCACCAGCATCCCTCAAACTTTGACATCACAGTGGTGGAATCCCGGAGTTCCTCTGTCTATGACATCACAGTGGTTGCAACCCCTGTGTTCCCCTCTCTATGACAACACATTGGTGGCAGCCCCATTGTTCCCTTCTTTCTGACATCACAGTGGTGGCAAACCCTGTGTTCCTCTCCCTATGACATCACAGTGGTGGCAGCCCCATCGTTCCCTTCTCTATGACATCACAGTGGTGGAATCCCTGTGTCCCCCTCTCTATGACATCACAGTTGTGGAATCTCTGAGTTCTCCTGTCTATGACAACACAGTCATGGCAGCCACACAGTTCCCCTCTCTATGACTTCACAGTAGTGGTAGAGCCATTGTTCCCTTAAATTTGACATAACAGTGATGGAATCCCTGTGTTCCTCTGTCTATGACATCACAGTGGTGGCAACCCCTGTGTTCCTCTCTCTATGACAACACAGTGGTGGCAGCCCCATTGTTCCCTTCTCTATGACATCACAGTGGTGGAATACCTGTATTCCTCTGTCTATGACATCACAGTGGTGGCAACCCCTGTGTTCCCCTCTCTATGAGAAAACAGTGGTGGCAGCCCCATTGTGCCCTTCTTTCTGACATCACAGTGGTGGCAAACCCTGTGTTCCTCTCTCTATGACCACACAGTGGTGGCAGCCTCATCGTTCCCTTCTCTATTACATCAAAGTGGTGGAATCCCTGTGTTCCCCTCTCTATGACATAACAGTTGTGGAATCCCAGAGTTCTCCTGTCTATGACAACACAGTGATGGCAGCCACCTACTTCCCCTCGCTATGAATTCACAGTAGTGGTAGAGCCATTGTTCCCAGAACTTTGACATAACAGTGATGGAATCCCTGTGTTCCTCTATCTATGACATCACAGTGGTGGCAATCCCTGTGTTCCCCTCTCTATGTCATCACAGCGTTGGCAGCAGCATTGTTCCCTTCTCTCTGACATCACAGTGCTGGACTACCTGTGTTCCCTTGTCTATGACATCACAGTGGTGGAATCCCTGTGTTCCCCTCTCTATGACATCACAGTTGTGGAATCCCTGAGTTCTCCTGTCTATGACAACACAGTGATGGCAGCCACACAGTTCCCCTCTCTATGACTTCACAGTAGTGGTAGAGCCATTGTTCCCTTAACTTTGACATAACAGTGATGGAATCCCTGTGTTCCTCTGTCTATGACATCACAGTGGTGGCAACCCCTGTGTTTCCCTCTCTATGTCAACACAGCGTTGGCAGCCCCATTGTTCCCTTCTTCCTGACATCACAGTGGTGGAATACCTGTGTTCCTCTGTCTATGACATCACAGTGGTGGCAACCCCTGTGTTCCCCTCTCTATGACAACACAGTGGTGGCAGCCACATTGTTCCCTTCTTTATGGCATCGCAGTCCTGGAATCCCTGTGCTCCTATTTTTATGAACACCCAGTGATGGCAGCCACACTGTTCCACTCTCTATGATTTCACAGTAGTGGTAGCACCAGCATCCCCTTAAATTTGACATCACAGTGGTGTCAACCCCTGTGTTCCCCTCTCTATGACAGCACAGTGGTGGCAGCCACATTGTTCCCTTCTTCCTGACATCACAGTGGTGGAATCCCTGTGTTCCCCTCTCTATGACATCACAGTAGTGGCAACACCTGTGTTCCCCTCTCTATGACAACACAGTGGTGGCAGCCCCATTGTGCCCTTCTTTCTGACATCACAGTGGTGGCAAACCCTGTGTTCCTCTCTCTATGACCACACAGTGGTGGCAGCCCCATCGTTCCGTTCTCTATGACATCACCGTGGTGGAATCCCTGTGTTCCCCTCTCTATGACATAACAGTTGTGGAATCCCTGAGTTCTCCTGTCTATGACAACACAGTGATGGCAGCCAGACAGTTCCCCTCTCTATGACTTCACTTTAGTGGCAGCACCATTTTTCGCTTCTCTATGACATCACAGTGGTGGAATCCCTTTGTTCCCCTGTCTATGACATCACAGTGGTGGCAACCCCTGTGTTCCCCTCTCTATGACAACACAGTGGTGGCAGCCCCAGGGTTCCCTTCTTCCTGACATCACAGTGGTGGAATACCTGTGTTCCTCTGTGTATGACATTACAGTGGTGGCAACCCCTCTGTTCCCCTCTCTATGACAACACTGTGGTGGAAGCCCCATCGTTCCCTTCTTTATGACATCACAGTCCTGGAATCCCTGTGTTCCCCTCTCTATGACAACGCAGTGGTGGCAGCACCATTGCACACTTCTTTCTGACAACACAGTCTCGGAATCCCTGTCTTCCTCAGTCTATGACATCACCGTGGTGGCAACCCCTGTGTTTCTCTCTCTATGACAACACAGTGCTGCCAGCCCCATTGTTCCCTTCTCTATGACATCACGGGGATGGATTCCCTGTGTTGTCCTGTCAATGACATCACAGTGGTGGCAAGCCCTGTGTTTCTCCCTCTATGACAACACAGTGGTGGCAGCCATATTGTTCCCTTCTCTATGACATAACACTGGTGGAATCCCTGTGTTGTCCTGTCAATGACATCACAGTGGTGGCAACCCCTGTGTTCCCATCTCTATGACAACACAGTGGTGACAGCCCCATTGTTCCCTTCTTTATGACATCACAGTCCCGGAATCCCTGTGTTCTCCTCTCTATGACACCCCAGTGGTGGCAACCACACAGCTCCCCTCTCTATGACTTCACAGTAGTGGTAGCACCATAATTCCCTTAACTTTGTCATCACAGTGGTGAAATCCCTGTGTTCCTCTGTCTATGACATCACAGTCGTGGCAACCCCTGTGTTCCCCTCTCTATGACAACACAGTGGTGGCAGCCCCATTGTTCCCTTCTTTCTGATGTCACAGTCCTGGAATCTCTTTGTTCCCCTGTCTATGTCAACCCAGTGATCGCAGCCACACTGTTCCCCTCTCTATGACATCACAGTTGTGGCAGCACCCGCGTTACCGTGATTTTGACATCACAGTTCTGGAATCCCTGTGTTCCCCTGTCTATGACATCACAGTGCTGGCAACCCCTGTGTTCCCCTCTCTATGTCTTCACAGTGGTGGCAGCACCCTTGTTCCCTTCTTTCTGACATCACAGTGGTGGAATCCTTGTGTTCTCCTCTGTCTATGACATCACAGTGGTGGCAACCCCTGTGTTCCCCTCTCTCTGACAACACATTGGTGGCAGCCCAATTGTTCTCTTCTTTATGACATTACAGTCCTGGTATCCCTGTGTTCATCTGTCTATGGCAACACATAATGTTAGCCACACTATTCCCCTCTCTAGGACTTCACAGTAGTGGTAGCACCAGTATTCCCCTAACTTTGACATCACAGTTGTGGAATCGATGTGTTCCTCTGTCTATAACAACACAGTGGTGGCAGCCCCATGTTCGCTTCTTTATGACATTACTGTTCTGGAATCCCTGTGTTACCCTCTCTATGACAACAAAGTGATGTCAGCCACACTGTTCCCGTCTATGATTTCACAGTGGTGGCAGCCCCATTGTTCCCTTCTTTATGACATCACAGTTCTGGAATCCTTGTGTTCCCCTGTTTGACAACCCAGTGATGCCAGCCACAGTGTTCCCCTCTCTATGACTTCACAGCAGTGGTAGCACCAGTATTCCCCTAACTTTGACATCACAGTGGTGGCAACCCCTGTGTTCCCCTCTCTATGACAACACAGTGGTGGCAGCCCCATTGTTCCTTTCTCTATGACATCACAGTCCTGGAATCCCTGTCTTCCTCTATGACATCACAGTGGCGTCAGCCCCATTGTTCCCTTCTTTATGGCATCACAGTCCTGGAATCCCTGTATTCCACTGTTGATGACATCCCAGTGATGGCAGCCATACTGTTCCGCTCTCTATGACAACACAGTGGTGGCAGCCCCATTGTTCCCTTCTTTATGGAATCACAGTCCTTGAATCCCTGTGTTCCTCTGTTTATGACAACCCAGTGTTGGCAGCCACACTGTTCCCCTCTCTATGACTTCACAGTAGTGGTAGCACCAGCATCCCCCTGACTTTCACATCACAGTGGTGGAATCCCTGTCTTTCTCTGTCTATGACATCACAGTGGTGGCAACCCCTGTGTTCCCCTCTCTATGACATCACAGTGGTGGAATCCCTGTCTTCATTTGTCTATGACATCACAGTGGTTGCAACCCCTGTGTTCCCCTCTCTATGACAACACAGTGGTGGCAGCCCCATTGTTCCCTTCTTTATGGCATCGCAGTCCTGGAATCCCCTGTTCCTATTTTTATGAACACCCAGTGATGGCAGCCACACTGTTCCACTCTCTATGACTTCACAGTAGTGGTAGCACCAGCATACCCCTAACTTTGACATCATAGTGGTCGAATCCCTGTGTTCCTCGGTCTATGAAATCACAGTGGTGGCAAACCCTGGGTTCCTCTCTCTTTGACAACACAGTGGTGGCAACCCCCTTGTTCCCTTCTTTCTGACATCACAGTGCTGGAATCCCTGTCTTCCTCTGTCGATGACATCACAGTGGTGGCAACCCCTGTGTTCCCCTCTCTATGATTTCACACTGGTGGAAGCCCCCTTGTTCCCTTCTTTATGACATCACAGTCCTGGAATCCCTTTGTGCCCCTGTCTATGACCACCCAGTGATGGCAGCAACACTGTTCCCCTCTCTATGACATCACAGTAGTCGTAGCACCAGTGTTACCGTAACTTTGACATCACAGTCCTGGAATCCCCGTGTTCCCCTGACTATGACATCACAGTGGTTGCAAACCCCTGTGTTCCCCTCTCTATGACTTTACAGTGGTGGCAGCCCCTTTGTTCCCTTCTTTATGACAACACAATGGTAGAATTCTTTTGTTCCCCTTTCTGTGACAACCCAATAATCGCAGCCAAAATGTTCCCTTCTCTATGACTTCACAGAAGTGGTAGCACCAGCATCCCTCAAACTTTGACATCACAGTGGTGGAATCCCGGAGTTCCTCTGTCAATGACATCACAGTGGTGGCAAGCCCTGTGGTCCCCTCTCTATGACAACACAGTGGTGGAAGCCCCCTTGTTCCCTTCTTTCTGACATCACACTGGTGGAATCCTTGTGTTCACCTCTCTATGACATTACAGTGATGTCAACCCCTGTGTTCCCCTCTCTATGACAACACAGTGGTGGCAGCCCCATTGTTCCCTTCTTTCTGACATCACAGTGGTGGCAGCCCCATTGTTCCCTTCTTTCTGACATCACAGTGGTGGCAACCCCTGTGTTCCTCTCTCTATGACCACACAGTGGTGGCAGCCCCATTGTTCACTTCACTATGACATCACAGTGGTGGAATCCCTGTGTTCCCCTCTCTATGACATCACAGTTGTGGAATCCCTGAGTTCTCCTGTCTATGACAACACAGTGATGGCAGCCACACAGTTCCCCTCTCTATGACTTCACAGTAGTGGTAGAGCCATTGTTCCCTTAACTTTTACATAACAGTGATGGAATCCCTGTGTTCCTCTGTCTATGACATCACAGTGGTGGCAACCCCTGTGTTTCCCTCTCTATGACAACACAGCGTTGGCAGCAGCATTGTTCCCTTCTCTCTGACATCACAGTGCTGGAGTACTGTGTTCCCTTATCTATGACATCACAGTGGTGGCAACCCCTGTGTTCCCCTCTCTATGACAACACAGTGGGGGCAGCAATATTGTTCCCTTCTTTATGACATCACAGTTGTGGAATCCCTGAGTTCTCTTGTCTATGACAACACAGTGATGGCAGCCACACAGTTCCCCTCTCTATGACTTCACTTTAGTGGTAGCGCCATTTTTCGCTTCTCTATGACATCACAGTGGTGGAATCCCTTTGTTCCCCTGTCTATGACATCACAGTGGTGGCAACCCCTGTGTTCCCCTCTCTATGACAACACTGTGGTGGAAGCCCCATTGTTCCCTTCTTTCTGACATCACAGTCCTGGAATCCCTGTGTTCCCCTCTCTATGACAACACAGTGGTGGCAGCACCATTGCACACTTCTTTCTGACAACAGTCTCGGAATCCCTGTCTTCCTCAGTCTATGACATCACCGTGGTGGCAACCCCTGTGTTTCTCTCTCTATGACAACACAGTGCTGCCAGCCCCATTGTTCCCTTCTCTATGACATCACAGTGGTGGAATCCCTGTGTTAGCCTATCTATGACATCTCATTGGTGGCAACCCCTGTGTTCCCCTCTCTATGACAACACAGTGGTGGCAGCCCCATTGTTCCCTTCTTTCTGACATCACAGTGGTGGCAACCCCTGTGTTCCTCTCTCTATGACATCACAGTGGAGGCAAGCCCTGTGTTCCCCTCTCTATGACAACACAGCGTTGACAGCACCATTTTTCCCCTCTCTCTGACATCACAGTCCTGGAATACCTGTCTTCCTCTGTCTATGACATCACAGTGGTGTCAACTCCTGTGTTCCCCTCTCTATGACAACACAGCATTGACAGCACCATTGTTCCCCTCTCTCTGACATCACAGTCCTGGAATACCCGTCTTCCTCTGTCTATGACGTCACAGTGGTGGCAACCCCTGTGTTCCCCTCTGTATGACAACACAGTGGTGGCAGCCCCATTGTTCCCTTCTCTATGACATCACAGTTGTGGAATCCCTGTCTTCCTCTGTCTATGACAACACAGTGATGGCAGCCACACTGTTCCCCACTCTATGATTTCACAGTAGTTGTAGCGCCATCATCCCCTTAACTTTGACATCACAGTGCTGGAATCCCTGTGTTCCTCTGTCTATGACATCAGAATGGTGGCAACCCCAGTGTTCCCCTCTCTATGACAACACAGTGGTGGCAGCACCATTGTTCCCTTCTTTCTGACATCGCAATGCTGGAATCCCTGTGTTCCCCTGTCTATGATGTGAAAAATGCATATTATATGCCTCTACGCAAGATATTTACTATATGTATTATGTTGTATTAATTGTTAATGTTGTTTGATGGTATGGTGAATGTAGTTTTGTAGTTAAAATATAGTTTTTATATACCAACCACAGGTAAACCTAAATCTTTCTGGATAAAAGAATTTACTACTTCCTTATCAGAAGAGATCAACTTCTCCTGCCCCTCATTCCGCCTAATGGATGCCATAGAGATTAAAAGGAGAAAAGTGATACTAACCAGAAACAATTCTTTGTTTAAATGGAATGTATGCATTATGTATGAAAGGTACGAATATTCAACAGGCTATTGCTTTTAAGAGATAATCTTTTGTTAACAGGGGTCCTTCTCCAAAGTGTTTTGCTCGGGGAGGCACCCAGACGTCTGAAACTTTTTTTTTTATTGTCTCGTATTGTCCTACCTCTAAAATTGTTCAATTTTTACTCTAATTCTATTTTTATAACCATCTTATTTACTATTAAAGTTTTAAAATTTTAAAACAAGTGATTGGCGTTTATCACAATTATGGTAGCAGAGGATGGTTCTAACACCTCACTGCCGGTGCCTTAGGGGAATCAGGCGAGGACGGCGCGCCCTGCCCAGTTTGGCAGCCTCGCTCTGTTTTCCCCTGCTGTGACCGGCAGATGCAGGTTACGATCAATGGACAAAGGGAGGCAATAAAACAAAGAAAAGGGAAAAGATTCCCTAAAACCACGGTAATTAGCCCCTAAGACTAAAGTGTACACAAAGATCAAGACCCAAGGACAAAAGGATAGGTAAGTATTTGTTTGGAGGGGCAGTTAAGGGGGGATGAATGTGTGTGAATGAGAGGCAGCTGGTTATCCCAGACCTGCCAAGTGAATGTGGAGTCTCCCATGCTGCGTTTCCGTCTTTTCGCGAGAAAAACGGCCAGTAAAGAGATGAAGCGAGTGATAAGAAGAGTGAGAGAACCCCCCCGGGAAACTGGGACTGAGTTTTAAAGAAGGGTGGGACCCCTAAGAAGTATTAAATAAATAAATAAATAAATAAATAAATAAAAAGGACTGAAGTGCCCAAGAGCCTCTGGAGTTGAACAACACAGCTGGATTGAGGGGATATCCAAGAGCACCGGGACTGGCCAGTAACACCTAAAACTTGTAATAGGTGATTTGAGAGCAAAAGGTACCTTATTGTTGTTTTGTTGTGTGAGAGTGAGTCACATAGACCCCTGGGCGTGCAGGGGAAAACAAAGTGTGAGTGGCACGCTTTGGGGGCAAGTCCCCCCCCTTACGGGCTAGAGTAGCCTAAGAGGGTTTTCCCTGGAGGGGCGGGAAAACCGTACCAGGGTGACGGGGTGTCCCCAGACACTGCGGATGCCGAGAGCTCATGAGAGTCCCTGCTTCCCAGGACTGAGCCAGACGCACCGGAGAGGGTGTGCTGCCACAGTCTCAGGAAAGAGGCCGTAAACCCATAGCCCGAGGACACCACGGTGGGGAGTCAGCGTGGAGGCAAGGCAAGGTAGGCATCCTGCACACACGCACTCATCCCTCTTGCCGAGGCTGCTTCTCTGGGGAGAAGTAGTCAAGCCAGACCGGTGGAGGGCAAAGGGGTAGGGCCCTGCTCGGGTTGATCCTTGGGAACAAGGAAGGGATACTCCTGCAGGTAACCCATACGGAGTCTTGACCTCTTACCTCCGTTTCAAAAAGTGAAGAGGGGAACGGTACTAGTGACAGGACAGTCTAGTCCGGGGTTCGGCCTGGCTGGGACTACGGCGTGGGAAGGCCCTGAGGCCCGGAAGGGGATACTAGTACTAGGGACCCTGTCGTGCGCCACAAAGCGTGTCCAGAGTCTCAGGGGTGAGGCAAGGCGCAGGGGTACATAGGAGGTGAGGTCATTAGGACTCACCTCAAAGGGGTCAGAAGAGAGTCTGAGCCCCTAGTGTAGTATTTTGTTGTGTGAGAGTGAGTCACACACAAAATCTGCCTCAGTGTCCCCCTGGGCAGGTGGGGGGGCTGTGGAAAAGCGTGTGTGTGACCTGCAAACAGGCCATTGTCCCCCCGGGCGGGTGGGGGGGCTGTGGAAAATTGTGTGTGACCTGCAATCCAGCCCTTTTTCCTCCGGGCGTGTGGAGTGGGGGGGGCAGTAAAGTGTAAGTGACACGCAAATTAGCCTCATGGGTGGATCGGCACCAGAGGCCATCAGATTCTAAGCCCTCCTCAGAGGCCCAGCTACCGAACCCAAGGCGAAGGGGTAAGGGGAGGGGGGCACACAAAGCCACGATTCTCTGGCGACAAGCTTCATGTCCTAAGAGTGTGAAAGAGTGTGTAAAATTGAAGGAGGAATGAAGAGTAGATAGAAGAAAGCACATGTAATGTTGGCTGTTATATCTCCTTAGAGGGAAGTGTATTATATTTGTGTGGGATAGAAGGGATTTTTGTGTGTGAATAGATAGAAGTAAGTGGTCTTTAAGTTGTAAGAAAGTGAAAAACAGAGGTGGGGGACGAATAGATAAAATCTTGAAAAATGGGACAGAAAAACAGTAAGCTGGATACAAGGAAAAAAAAAAGAGTGTAAAAAATTACCAACAGAAATACCTCAAGATAGCCCTCTCGGCATTATGTTAGCTAATTGGGATAAAAACCCTTGTACAAAAAAAAAAAAAAAGGAAAAGGTAAAAATGATACAATTTTGCATGATAGAATGGGCAGAGAAGGAAATAAGATCTGACCACTTTTATTGGCCCAGATACGGCTCTTTTGAGAATTGGATTTGTCAGGCTTTAAATATATTTGTAAATTCAAAAGAACCATTTAATCCTGAAGAAGGAGACTATGCCACATGTTGGACAGGAGATTTTAGGAGAATAAAAATCTTTAACGTATCAGAAACACCCGAGATGAAACAAGAAAAGAAAAAGGGAAGGGAACAAGAAGAAAAGAAGGAAA
>JANEHK010000489.1:0-24657 GCA_025960845.1 Tachycineta bicolor | reverse complement strand
TCCAACTAACCCCCTGATAGGTTCCTGTCCTTTCTAAAGCAATTCCCAGGTCCTGACCTAGAGAATCATTCTACATTCTTCTAGAACTAAAAAATTAAACTATACTAACCCATGACACTAGAGTAGTCTCTTTATATTCAGTCAGCATCTCTTCAGGTCCTTTCTTTTGAGTGCAAGTAGGTCTAGCTTTTAATATCATCAAAGAATCTGGTTTCCCTTTTGCTATCAATTCTGGATCTATGGGCATTGCTGTAATTTGCATTCCTTGTATCACTGGGCAGATTAGTCTCATAAGACATGGAATCATGCATGGTAAGAATAACAATCCTAATCCAGAACATAACAGCATAAACCCCACCTTCTTCCACCAGGCTCCTCCAAAGAGGTTATCCCACCAATCTGTTTTTAGAATAGAATTCCACTTTTGAACAGGTACATGTGCCACCCTTTTAATTTCTTCAGCAAGTTCTGTGATGGCTTCCCCATGATCATCTCTCTCCACACAGCACTCAGATTCCTTAAATCTTACTCAAACTCCCCCTTCTTCAGCCAACAGATAATTAGGACAATTCTGGTTTGATATACAAATGCTCACATTTATGAATGCTGCTTGGCGAGTAACTTCAGGGCATCAGAAGTATGGTTGGATACAACCTCCACTACCACCTGGAGTCTTATCAACCAATTCAATAGATAAATTGGGGTCCCAAGATTCACCCTCAGCCCAAGTTGCTGGGTCATAATACGCTATGATTCTTTCTGCAGGCCATTTGTCTTCCCCCCATTCCTGGTTTCCCACTGCCATTGGGAAGTTGAGGTTTAAATCTCTTTTATTCCTTTCTAGAGTTTCATCAAGTGGTGTTCCCAGCATATTGCTCCTAGACCTTGGTACGATGAAAAAGGAGGGTCATGTCACTCCTAAGGTACAGGTTCCTTCCCACTTTCAAGGTAATTCACTCTATGCTCATTGCCCATAAATTAAATATATTCTATCAGGGGCTTTCCATTTATTATATGTTTTTTTTCTGGTTGTTCCCAGTAGGATTTTTGGTCTTTTATATACAGGTAGGGGTTAGCTCCAGGACTTTTATGCCAGCACAAATCAGTTTGATTATTCCACTCACAATTCATTTCCTTTGTTATTCCCCAATACCCAGTAAAAGTTTTTGGTTGCCAGTTTTTGTTATTTGGTTTTATTATCCGAAATAACTACTAAAATAGATATACAAGGAGGATGTCCTACTACTTCATTATATTTATTTCCTTCTCAAGTTATACAGACTGTTCCAATTACTCGATGACTCCAAATCCATCCTTCAGGTCATTTTAATGTCTTGGAAATTTTGAGTATAATTCCATTTTAAAAATTGTTCTGGAGCTAGACTCTCACCTCTCCACAGCCATCTTTCAGCCATTCCAAGTCCCCCACAGATCCAGCATTTGTATAATCCTAATTCTGTAGCAATTTCTTGCATCAAATCTACAAAAATTATCTTAGTTGAGGTTGTCAAATCCCAGTCGCTATACTGCTGTTTGAATTGTTCATACAGTTTATCCAGTTCCATTAATTCTTTCCCTATGGCCTTTTTACGTATTTTTTTGTTTATTTTTGTTTTTCTTCTTTTTTCCTTAGTGCTGTACCTCCTATACCTATACTTGGATCATTCCCATTCTCATCTTTCTTAAAACAAACAAAAAAGTTTTCATATGGAGGACAGATTTGATCACTATAAGGATAAGGAGCTGGTCCATTAAATCCTAAATTTTTCCCTACCCAATCCAGTTTTCTATTTTTAACAAAAACATCTATAAAATTGCTGTGTTCGTAGCAGGCAGCACTAACATGTGGATGTGCCACGAACACAAATTCCATCTTGTCCTTGACCCACATGGAGTGATGGCATTTATTACAGGGATCAACCTTATTGGGACTTTGTTTTTGCATAGATTCTCTCTCATTGTTCTCTCATCATCTCTCTCATAGATTGTTCTCTCTCTTGTGCTGCTTGTTTTATTGTTGTTTGTTCCTGCATTGCTCATTCCCTTCTCTCATGGACTCTGTCCAGAGTGGCTCCATAGTTTTGGCCAGTTGCCAAGGGCATCACAACAAACAGTGAAAATAATCCTCAGGAGTTTTGACTTTCTACTGTCCTCAGGGCTCTTTAGGTTGCAGCCAAGGGCCAAGATGTCAGGATTCTTGGCAGCAAAGTTTATATGCTGGGATCTAGTCACTGGTTCATTTGGTCTCACTGGTACCCTTGGCCTCATGTTTGTTTCAAGGATGGCACAGATTACTCACAGTTCTCGCAGCACTGCCCTCTCTCTCTCTCTCTCTGGGTTAGTCAGCTACTTCCTCTTTTAGTCTAAACCAGCAAAGCTCTGGAGATGTGCCAACCACAATAAGATTTGCTTTTTCACTACTTCACTTAACAACCTGATTTGTTGGTCACTTTTTTCTTTGACGTTGGGGATAATTATTAAGTTATCATCGCCACCAATAGGCACATTCACAATGCCAGTTCAGAAATGTGTAATGTAAGAAATGTGTCTATAGCGTGACACACAAATTCCTTCTCCACAGGAACTGTTAATTATGATACACTGGTCTATAATATTATGAATTGTTTGCTCTCTTACCTGCTCAAAAGCTAATATAGTAAAAAACTCTTTGGTCAAAATTTGCTGTTAATCGAACTGCTGCATAAAAAGGTTCCATCTTCATATCTCAAAGGTGTTCCAAAAAAATCACTGAAAATGCCTTTTAAAATAACTGTTCATGCACGCCATCTAAGCAAGTTAAACAAATCAATCGTCCCTCTCTTTCTTCTGCTCTTGTTACTCTCCACCACAAATTAAGGCAAAGCGCACAAATAACACAAACCCATGGGCGACACTCTAAGCCATGCTTAGTACACTCCCAGTGTGTTACTTGTTCTTGGACTCTTTTAGTAACAAGTGTTACCAGTCTTTTTCTGGAATTGTAGTTCCTCATTGAAATCTGTTAGTGTTAGTCACTGAGGGCCTCTTAAAGGATTTTCAATCTGTTCAGGCTGTTCCCATTGATCAAGGAAGTGTCTAATCCCTTCCCATCGCCATTGTTCTGCCTCTGAACTCAATGGAGTTGCTGTCAACAGCCAGTGCAGAATGCCTAATTTTTCTAATAAATTAAAGTTAGTTGCAATTACAAAACACAAACCTTTAAATGTCAACTATGAAAGGAGTTTTATAACATGAACAGGTTAAGCAAGACAATTTAACTTTTTCATCTGTTTCTGGGTATCCTACTGTATCCACATCTGAATTTTATTATCCTTTGTTGTTCTTGCAGTGTTCTCAAAGCCACTAATCGTTCCATGTGACACGCTAAATAAATAAATGCTCTTTGTATTTGATCTTCTATTACATAACTATCAATGTTGATCTGTGCTAAAACCCAATTGTGCATTCTAAAGTCTCGCTCTACTCTACTAAAACATTGTATACAATTAATCATAAAAGCTGCATCTCTTTGGTCCCAAGGTACAGTTGTTCTGTGCCAATGTCTTTGTCTCAGCCACTTCATGGTCACTGCTTTACACCGCTCACACTGATGACCGTGTTTGCAGCAACCTTGCTGAAACATGGGAACTTCTCTCTGCAGGATGGCAGCTTCTGACCTCTCTGTACTAAGGATATCTTGAATATCTTTGGGCTGAGTTATTATTTCAATATCCTGGTGGCACAGCAAATGTATTGCAGCATTATGTGAAATCCACACCTGAAAACCATTTTCCATATGAACTATAGCCTCTGGGCACCAAGTGCTCTCTTCAGCTATGTTGTGGATTAATTACAATTTTACTTTAAACTGTTTAGTTCACATTTTTTTAAAATAAATTAAACTTTTTTTTTAATAAAAAGTTTTAATCAAATTTATGTCTTTTTTCGTTTTTAATTTCAGGTCTCCTGGTGTCAAAATAATCTACCAATCTTTATTGGGTATAGGTCCTTTTACCCTTGAAGCATGAGTCTAACCTTTTTCTTCCGTTCAAACTGTGGCTTCGTCAGGGAGAATCCATTGTCCCTCTTCTAGAGTTGCTCCTAGGTTTTTCATGGCTTCTACATCTGCTAAAGAAAAGTATGATGTTTGATTTTGTGTTCCTGCTTCCTGAAAATCATAACTACATTGTTGTTTTTCCTCAGGGCAGCTTTCTTAGCTTCATCATCAGCCAAATTGTTTCTTTTTGTTTTAATGCCTCTCCCCCTCTGGTGGCCTTTCACATGAACCACTGCTGTCTTTTTGGGACTCTTCAAAGCTTTTTAAGAATTTGAGTTATCAATCCTTGGTGCACTAATCCTTTTCTTTGAGTGTTTATAAATCCCCTTTCTTTCCAAATTTTTCTAAATGTGTGCACTACCACAAAGGCATATTTTGAGTCGGTGTATATGGTCCCTTCTCAATCCTTTAATAACAGCAATGCACAGAATAATGCATAGAGTTCACAGGCTTGTGCTGACCAGGACGGGCTAAGGGGACCAGATTCTTTTACTTCCAGTTTTTCTCCACGAATATGGCATACCTAGATTTCCTTCTTCCATCTACCACTCGGGATGATACATCTCTAAATAATTTTTCTCCTGTTTTTAATTCTCGTTCTCTCAAATCTGGGCTTATTTTTGTTTGTAACTCTATGACCCCTGTGCAATCATATTCTACTATCAGTTAACCATTTTTCAGTATTTTTAGCAAGGTTTTCCCTAGTATTATGCGGGTGTACACTTCCAGTGGTGCCCCAAAGGTTACTTTTCAGGCTTCTTCTACTAACACAGCAGTGGCTACCAGAACTTGCAGGCATGTTGGCCAACTCTTACTAACTGGATCCAACCATTTGAAATAATATCCTACTGGCTTTTGGCTTCCTGCCCAATCTTAGTCAATACTTCATAAGCTGTTTGATCAACTGTATTAACAAATAATTGAAAAGGCTTGTCTAAATTTAGAAGACTCAGTACAGGAGCTTGCAGTAGGGCTTCTTTAACTTGCTCAAATTTTTCCTGATCCCTTTCAGTCCATTTCAAGAGATTGGTAGATAATTTCTCATGTAGAAATTTTACTTTTCTGATAAACCCTTCTATCTACTGCCTACAATAACCCAAAAGACTCAAAAACTGTTTTATTTCTCTTTCAGACTTTGGGGGTCTCATGTTCAATATTCCTGGAACCCTTTCAGGGTCTAGCTTTTTCTTTTGCTTTCTAATCCAATGACCTAAATATTGCACTTCTGACTCTACAAACTGCAATTTTGACTTTGATATCTTCAGCCCGTTTTCCCCCAGCTTAATTCCTTTGGGTAACTCTAAGGACTTCCAAAGATTTTCTAACGCCCTCCCAAAAAGATTTGGTGCCTCTGAAAAACCTTGCGGTAGCACAGTTCACCTTAATTGCTCTCTCCTACCTGTGTCTGGGTCCTCCTACTCAAAGGCAATCCCTACTGCCCTCATCCAGAGGCCAAGTTCAAAAGGCATCCTTTAAATCCACGACACTGTACCAAATGTAATTAAGAGGTATCTGGCTTAGGTACTCCTGGAAAGCGGGTAATGGTTCTTTGATTTACCGCTCTGAGATCCTGCACTAGTCGGTAGCTACCATCAGGCTTCTTTACCGGCAGGATGGGGGTATTATGTGGTGACACACAGGACTCCAACAACCCCTGATGTACTCAATTTTCAACTACCGGTTTCAATCCCTTCCGACCTTCCAGTGATATCGGATATTGTTTTACTCGAATGGGGATTTCTGGGTTCTGTATTTCAATGCTAATTGGCTGAATGTTTAATTTTCCTGCTTCACCATTGCGTGAATCTGCCCTGAAAAATCCGCATCAATCAGTCCCAGGTGCACAATGATACCCTGAATGGTGGCACTAGATCCCCCCCATCAAGAAAGCACTCATGCCATCACCCAAGGGACCAAAGGCATCCAGGGGAACCTTGTGTATTTTGTCCGAATCAATCACGACAGACTCGGCTGTGCAGACATCAACACCTGCTGAACCGCGGGTGCTGGCTGCAAGCCTGCTGAGCAGATCTCCATTGGTTGGGGCTGAGGCAGAGACATTTGTTTTGGCACGTGTCTCGCCTTCGCGCTCCGCATTGCATTTCCTGAACTGACCAACAAATGACCATTCATGTTCACCATTGCCTTACGCGTTTGAAGTGTGGTTTGGCCTTCCACATCATGCACAATGAAAAAAGACAGCCATAGGCTTCTGTGCCTTTCTGCCCTGTTTATTCCTGGCCCAAGCACCCCACTGCTGCTGTTGCACCCCTTGGGGAACGACCCAAGCAGGCTGCACAGCAGCAGCCCCAGCCGGTTGCACGGCCACAGGCACGGCCAGCGGGACCGCCGTAGCCACCGTCGGTTGAACAATCATAGCCACAGCTGGCTGCACAGCTGTAGGCATGGCAACCACCTGTTGGCTGGAAGAGGTTACCCTCGCACAGACCTCAACCATCTCTGACATGGAGGGTTCCCCAGGAAGCGCTTCAATTATCCTCTTGCAAACTGCATTGCAGTTCTTCGAGCAAGGGTCTGAAGCATGAGCTTCCTTGACACAGGATCACTCACCTGCTTCTCAACCGCAGCTGTCAGCCATCCTGCAAAGCACAGGAAGGGCTCATCAACTTCCTGGACGATTGTTGCAAAGGACTGCTGTGGAGTAGCCAGCTGTAAGGTCTGAACTAGGGCTGCCATGCCTGTCTGCTGGCACTGCTCCTGGACCAAGGGCTCAAAACCAGCCTACCCGTCGACCCTGTTATAATTGCCTGTTCCCATTAGCATATCGGTATTAACCATACGCCTAGGATCACCTGGACCCAGTGTCCTATTCTGTTCCACCGCTCTGGTTGCCAGCTTAGTCCATTTATTCTCAAAGAAGTCATATTCAACCGGTGGGAAAAGGGCTGAAGCCAAGCTCTGAATGTCAAAGGGCATCAAAAGACTGGCATTAAAATAATGGAGAACTTGCATCACCTCAGCTGAACCCAGAACATACTTCCTGACTGCATCACGCAGTTCTGTCAAGGCCTGCCAAGCCAAGGGTTGATAGGTGTTATGAGTAGTACCCTGAATGACAGGGAAGGCCTGAAGACCCTCAGATGAAGCAGCAACACCCGCCATATCCTGCCCTGTGGGCCCCACAGAGTCAGAGGCAGGCACTCGGCTGGGGACCGGCTGAACACCAGACACTGCAGGTCCAGCACCAGCATCAGTACCATCGCTCAGTCCCTCAACCTTAGCTTTTACCTCCTCCCGCGGTCTCTTGGGCGTACGGTCACCTGACAGGGGGGGAGCATTCAGGGTGTGGACGAAGAGCCAACAGCATGGGGCCCCTTACTCTTGTCAAAGACTGGCAGCATTCTGGCTGTGTCCCTGTTCGCACTGAACTTAAACACCTTGGCGCCCGCAGCTGCTGTAACGCTCGCAGCGGGAAGCGGAGGCAGGGTTGGGCCAGCTGCTGCTGCTGGGCCCGCCGCATCCGCAGCGGTGCTGGAGCCCACCAGCAACGCCGCGGCATCGGCTGCCAGAGACCAGTCAGATGGCTCCGCAGCGGGCACACATCCCAGCGTAGCTGGGAAGCTTGGGATGCGTTCAGGAGGAGACGGTGACCACATGTCCACCACCGCAGGGGTCGCGCCGTCCCCCACCAGCAGCCCATTAGAGCTGCCCATACCAGAGTCTTTCCTCGCACCGCGAGCACTGCCCCTATCCGCAGCCACTGGGCTGGCGCGGGGAGCGGAGTGTCCAGGACCCCCCCGAGAACGGCCCCTGTGGGGGGGCGGAGGCCTGCAGGCACCGCCACCCCCAAGTGGGGTAGAGCTGTCAGTCTGCCCATGGGGGCAGCGTCTATCAAAGGACTGACCGGGACCTTGCCTCAGGCAGCGTCCCCGCCTGGCGCTCCCTCAGCAGGCGGCGCAGGGGCAGAAGTGGCCAATGCACCCCCTTCACCTGACTCCATCGGATAGGTGATGGTCGTGCAGCAGCATGGACACCACACAGTGACCGAATCCCGGTCAAACGACAGTAGAGGCTGCACCCCCGGGCCATCCCCCTCCACCAACGCCGGAAAGGCATGGAGGGGAGGTGGCCCCACCCCGCTCTGGTGGCTCCCCAGAGCGGGGACAGGTGGGACCAGCCCCGGGCTCAGTGGGGTCCCAAACCCCCGCTGCCCAAGATGAGCACCGACGGGGTCGGGACGCGCCCCTCCCCTCGGAGATCAGAGCCGGAGCCCAAGGGGGAAAAACCACCCCGTGCAGAGACTGGGGAGGGAGGGGCTGAATCCGTCTCACAAGGGAGCTGAAGTTCGGGCTCAGACAATACTTCTGGGTCTGATATAATGACCCCGCCCCTCTCCAGCCCCCTGGCCAGCTTCAAAACAGGGGTGGCAGCCTGCAAGCTGGGGGGGTCGGCCTCCACACAGCCCTCTCAAATAACTTCCACTGCAGCAACAAGTGTGCAACCTCCTCATCATATTCTATTTCAAGGGTGTCCATCAGATGTCCCCCCAGGAGGAACCACACCTGCCAACTGAGCACAGCATTTGGCGAGTGAAAGAACCCACAGAATCTGCCCCACGTGAGCAGATGCTGAAGCCCCTCCCGGGAGACCTCAGCATGTTTCCGCTCCAAGAGGTCTCCCCAAAGCTCCAATACCAGAGTGTCCTGCATGGTAGGCACAAAACAGGGAAAAGGGGAAGGAAAACCTCACCAGACTGTTTCTCCCACACGTCGAAGGGTCACCACTTGTGATCGGGATACGCAAAGCAATCACACGGAGAGAGAGAGAGATTTCGCAGGGCAGAGAGTTCCTCCGAGAGAGCCCAAGGCTGAGCCAAGGCCGAGAGCCCCCTGCCTGTTTATTTCTTACTTTTTATACATTTGTGGGTCTGGCTGTGGATTGGCTTCTGGAGTTTTCACCCTCCAGCAAAATGGCCAGACCAACTGTCAGTTACAATTGTTTTCAGGTTAGAAATATGCAAACAAAGGACAGAGAATGATAAACAAAGGATTTGTTTATGTTACATGTGTGAGAAAAGGCAGAAACTGCTCCTAATATTGTACATTAGCTAAAAAGTCTGACTCCATCTTATGAACAATCAAAAAACTTTAAAAAACTCAGAAAAACCAGGGTGACACTGGAGTTCTGTGCTTTCCTTCCTGTGCAAAAGGACTATCCTTCTCCTGCAGGGGGCCATGGCCAACACTGGGATTCTATCTCTTTATTTTAATATATCCAAGGATTGTTCCATGATGAAACTTGCCAGGACAGACAGCTCTGGATGGTCTTGGCCTCTTGGGGGCCACCTCTCAGCTGCCTTCAAATACTGGGAGACCATGGTTTTCTTGCCATAGAAAAAAACAATTTTCAAATCCAGGTGTCCATGGCATAAATCGGGACTCTGCCTCCGAAATTACACATATCAAAGGATAGCTTCCAGAAAAAAAGGCTGCCAGGAGTGTCTAGGTTCCCCTGGCTTCCTGAGGGCCAGCTCTCATCTGCCTTTGGAACACTAGGGGTTCTTCCTATGGAAAAGAACTGTCCTTCATGTCCAGACACCCATGGACAAAATTGGGATTGGGCCTCCTAAATTCCGTCTATCCAAGGATTGCTACCAGAAAAAAGCAGCCAGGAAAAAAAGGTCTAGCTGGTCTCGGCCTCTTTGAGGCTGCCTCTAATCAGTCTTTGAAACACTGGGGCTCTGTCCTTTCCTTCCTGTGGAGAATTGTCACTCTGGTACAGGCACCCATGGTTCAAATGGAAATCCACCTCCAAACTCCTCATATATCCAAGGGATGCTCTCAGAAAAAAGCTGCAAGGTCAAATGGTCTGGCTTGCCTTGGCCTCTGGTGAGTGCCTCTCATCTGCCTTCAAAACAATGAGGTTCTGTGGTTTCCTTCCTATAGAAAGGAACCGTCCTTCTTTTCCAGGTGCCCATGGCCTCAAGCCCTTGACCACTGTATAGGGACAAAGGAGCTCTGTGCTCAGTGGAGTGGAGACTGAGGACAGGGGACGAGAGCCCTGGGAGTGCTTGAAGGGTGATTTCAGAGATGGGGCATCATTTTGACACGGCAGAAAACAGAGAGAGAAAGAAAAAAATGATGCAGAGGGCAGCTGGAGAAGTCCAGACTGGACACCAGGAGAAAGGAATTTCTTTCCCAGGGCGGGGCTGTGGTACAACACATCCCCCAGAAGGAGCCTGGAGCAGCCCAAGGCTCTGTGTGCACAGGCAGAGGCAGGCAGGACGCAGAGCTGTCAGCAGAGGAAGGGGCCAGCGAGGTGGGGCAGCTGGGGGATGACGACAGCCTGCAGGGACAGAGGCACAGGGCATGGACACCGTAGGACAGCCTGGGCTGGAGAGGGCACAGAGATGGGCAGCAGCTGAAAGGCCCTGACACAGCCAACTCCTGCAGCACTTTGGCCATGGCTGCTGGCCCTGGCACTGAGGCCAGGAGGAGACAAGTGACCCTTGCAGCCCTGGGGCCTCATTGCCTCCTTGTCCCTGCTCAGCAGCCTGGCAGGGGCCGCCCCATGCTGCTGCCCTTGGCATTGCACATCCCCACATCCCAGTGCCCCAGGAAGAGCCCTGAGCAATGAGGGAGGGACAGGATCTGCCTTGGCAGGGGCTGGGGCTCAGGCCTTGGCCCTTTGCATTCCTGAAACACATCCAGGTTTGCTCAGCACCCAAAGACACATTTTCCTTGTTTGTCCTCACCAGTCCACAGTGCTTGCAGTGTTCTGCTTAACTAGAACCTGGGGACACTTTCCTATGAGTTGTGTCCTTCAGTGGGACCCATTAAAAGTTAAAGAAACTTTGGACTTTGAATCTGATTGTAAGTTCTTGAGAAGTTTTTTGAGCACACTCAGAGGGACTGAGTCTGATGTAAACAGCACCAAAGCCCCAAGGGGGTAATTAAAAGCTTTGTGCTCTATCTGTGCTCCTGAGCTGGGCTGGGCTCCTGGCACAGAGGAAGCTCCTGGCAACCAAGAGGAGCTTAAAAGCACATTACTCTGATGAGCAACTCTTCTCCCAGCCCAGCAGGGCTGGGGCACTGCCTGCAGCAACCCCGGGCACAGCACACAGGCACAGAGAGCTTCAATCACTCAGGGCTTTGAGGGATTTGAGAAGTGACTGCGGGAGAATCACTCCCAGCCCTTGACACAGGAACCTCTGGCTGCAGGACAAGGCAGCTGCAGCTCCTGCAGGGATCTCCTAAAGCTGCAACATCCCAATGCCTACAGACTCTGTGAGTACATTCTCTGATTATCTCTTGTGCAGAGCAGCCAGGGGTGCCCAGGGCTGTCCTGCAGAGCAGGGTCCTGCAGCCCAGGGAGCTGTGCTGAGGCAGGGACTCTGCTGCCTGCCAGGGACAGCTCTCAGCCAGCCCTGGGAGCTGCTCACAGCACTGGGAGACAAGATCTGTGTGGAAGGAGACAGCTGGTAAGGGATGGAAGTGTTTTCCTTGTGTGGTGCGGATGCTGCACTGTTCAGGGCTGCTCCCAGGAGGACATTTAACTCCAGAACATTTCCTCTAGCAAAGGCTAGATAAAAGAGAAAATCCAGCTTTATTAATCTACTGCTCTATGTTGCCTGGATAGGAAATTGTACATAGGTATTCATCTCTCAGTTCAGGTTGTGAAAAATAAAACTATTTTCTCTCAGATCTTAATAAACCAGGCAGTGACAGAAATCAGCAGAGGGTCCCTTGCAGGCAGCTCCAGTGTCACTTTTCCACCCTCCTCAGGGTTGCCCTGACCTTGCCATCAGAGCCTGCAGAGCCAGAGCTGCCCCTGGGCAGTGCCTGAGCTGGGAGGGCTCTGCAGGTCAGTGCTGAGCCCCCAGGGCTGGGCTGGGCTCTGGCAGCACTGGCAGGGCCCAGCCCTGGGCACAGGGAAGCAGCTGCAAGCAGGGGCAGCTCCAGACAGCAGAGCCCTGGGCAGGCAGCTGGGGGAAAGTGCCACCAAGCTGCGCTGGGATATTGAAACTCCTCTCCAGAATGAACTATTCCATGATTACTTTTTTTTTACAGATCCCCATGCTAAGACACTGCAAATGGGGTGTCCCAGCTCCCTCTGCCCCAGGAGGCTCTGGGCAGGGCAGGCTGGATGCTGGGAATGAGCTGAATCTCCTGCAGCAGTGCCCTGGGTGTGTCCTGGGGATGCCATCCAAGCTGTGAGCTGCCTCCAGGGGTCACTGGGGGAATGGAGTGTCCTTGGCCGGGAGTGGGGCTGAGACTCTGAGAAAGGCTGAGCCAGTCTGCTCTGCTGTGGCTCCCTCTGCTCTCAGCTGTGTCAGGCTGATTTTCAGGGGAACACAGGGACTGCCCTCGATCTCAGAAAGGGCAGCTGAGGACAGATGGAGCGACAGAGCAGCTCCCCTCAGTGCTCTTGCCTTGCACAGTTCTCTCTGATCTCCCTGGGCAAAGCAGGAAACCCTCTCCAACTGTCTTTGGCCATCACCATTCCTTAGCCCTGGCAGAGGAGATGCTACCAAGCTCCTCTGCCTCAAGGCATGGGGATGAAGCATGAGCTCTGAGAAAATTGGGTGGCACAGAGCAGCAGGGGCACAGCTGGGAGAAAGGACTTGGGCATTGCTCAGTAAAGTTTTGCCTTGACTTGTCAATGTGTCCTCCTTCCACAGGACTCCATGGTCAGAGTGAGAAAATGTCCAATAGCAGCTCCATCAGCCACTTCCTCCTGCTGGCACTGGCAGACACGCGGCAGCTGCAGCTCCTGCACTTCTGCCTCTTCCTGGGCATCTCCCTGGCTGCCCTCCTGGCCAACGGCCTCATCATCAGCGCCGCAGCCTGCGGCCACCTCCTGCACACGCCCATGTTCTTCTTCCTGCTCAACCTGGCCCTCACCGACCTGGGCTCCATCCTCACCACTGTCCCCAAAGCCATGCACAATTCCCTCTGGGACACCAGGAACATCTCCTACAAAGGATGTGCTGCACAGCTCTTTTTCTTTATGTTCTTCATTTCAGCAGAGTATTTCCTCCTGACCATCATGAGCTATGACCGCTACATGTCCATCTGCAAACCCCTGCACTACGGGACCCTCCTGGGCAGCAGAGCTTGTGCCCACATGGCAGCAGCTGCCTGGGCCAGTGCCTTTCTCTATTCACTGCTGCACACAGCCAATACATTTTCCCTGCCCCTGTGCCATGGCAATACCCTGGGCCAGTTCTTCTGTGAAATCCCACACATCCTCAAGCTCTCCTGCTCACAGTCAAACCTCAGGGAACTGGGGCTCATTGCAGTTAGTGCCTGTTTAGCATTTGCATGTTTTGTGTTCATTGTTTTCTCCTATGTGCAGATCTTCAGGGCTGTGCTGAGGATCCCCTCAGGGCAGGGACAGCACAAAGCCTTTTCCACCTGCCTCCCTCATCTGACCGTGGTTTCCCTGTTCATCACCACTGGCATTTTTGCCTACTTGAAGCCTCCCTCCATCTCCTCCCCATCCCTGGATCTGGCTCTGTCAGTTCTGTACTCAGTGGTGCCTCCAGCCCTGAACCCCCTCATCTACAGCCTGAGGAACCAGGAGCTCAAGGCTGCAGTGTGGAGACTGATGACTGGATGGTTTTGGAAACATTAAACTGCTGGCCAATTTCTGAAAATCGCTTGCAATAAAAGTTATATTTGATACTTCTTGTTGGTTTCATTTTGGAGGATCTTTTGCTTTCTTTTTCTTAATTAATCTTCTCCACAATGATATGTCCCTGTTTGTGCCATTTCTCATTTTGTTTCTCTCCACCTTCCCTCTGGCCACAGACTGTGTCACTGAACGGCTGTGCTCTTGGTGGCTTTAAAGGAAGTCAAGGATCTCTCAGCCATGTTTTCTGCAGAGATCCCCCTTTTGTTCCCTTCTCTGCAGCTGCAGCAGCAATGTCTGTGTGCAGAGCTGGGGCAGATCAGTGCTGGCACAGCAGCTGTGCCCAGCAGCAGCAGCACTTGGTGCTGCCAGTGCTGCTCCCGTGCCCCTGCCCCGCTGCCCTCCTGGCCCTGGTGTTGCTGTAGGGCCTGAGTGCTCTCGGGGCCGGGCACAGTGCTGGGGGTGGCAGTGCCGGGGCTGCAGCAGGGACAGGCCATGGGCACTGCTGGGGCAGCGCTGACGCCTCAGGGCAGGGCCTGGGGGCTCCAGGCTCCTTGCCCAGGCTCTCTCCAGAACACGCCCAGGCCAATGCTCAGCAGAGAAAAGCCCCGTGAGCAGCCCCAGGGTGGCCGTGGGCAGGCTGGGGGCAAACAGCATGGCTGGGGCTCTGCAAGGTCCCTGGGGTAGACGGGAAGAAGCAGCAGAGCAGGGGCTGATCCATCCCCACTGCGCTGGACACCCCAGGGCAGCATCCCAGAGCAGCCTCATGCACCTGCCAGCAACATCCCCCCTCTGCAGCCCTGGCCTCTCCCCCAGCTCACACAGGTGCCGCATCCTTGCAGGCACAGACACAGCAGCACTGGCTCAGGAGCCCCTGTTTGCACTGCCCAGAGCAGGCGTGAGCACCCCCATGGTGTTGGTGTGGGGAGATGAACCTGAGGGAGCACAAATGCCATCAGCCCCTGGGGCCAGGAAGGGCTGGGGGACAGCAGGGAAACCACTCAGGTTTGTGTTGGTCTCTGAAGTCATCCAGAAATTTTGTTCCCATGAGCTTGAGTTTCTTGTGCCACTTCAGACATTGCTGCTCAGAGCCAGGGCTGCCTGGCAGCCACCCCCAAACTGCCCTCAGCATTTCCTTTGCCTCAGCTTTTCTTTCTTTACTTTTCCTGCTACAAATTTCTTTCTACTGCCCACCCCTCTTCCCTCCCCTGCAAACAGCCCATCCCTGGTTTCCATTTCCTCTCTGGCCCAACTCCCCATTTCAGTTCCTGAGTTCCCAGCACCATGAGAACATCCCCTGGGGAGCAGGATCATCCTCCAAGTGCTTCAGGAATTGTCTGCAGGCTCCTGCAGTGCCTCGTGCTGCTCCCTTGTCAGAGGCACCACAGGCCAGGGGGGCACATCTGGGCTGCTGTGTCTGGCTGTGGGGCTCCCTGTTCTGGGCAAGGAGGAGGAGCTGCAGAGGCTCTGCAGGACTGACAGGATGGGCTTTGGGGTTGTGAGGAGAAGCTGAAGGACCTGGGCTGCTGGAGCTTCTGGAGAGGAGGCCCAGGGCTCATCCTGCAACTGCTGCAAGGGTTCAGAGAATTCAGATTAAGAAATTCAGGATTCAGAGAATCACAGAATCAGCAAAGTTGGAAAAGACCTTGGACATCATCAAGTCCAACCTTGCAACCCCCCTCACAGGACTTGTGTTCCAAACCCCTCACCAGCCTTGTTGCCATTCTCTGGACATGCTCCAGCCCCTCCATGGCCTTCCTTAGTTGGGGGGTCCAGTACTGGACACAGCATTTGAGGTACTGCCCAACCTGTGCCAAGCACAGGGGAAGAATCACTGCCCTTCTCCTGGTGGCCCACTGTTCCTGATCCATAGGAGTGCCAAGGGTTGGATGAGGGAAATGGTGGGGAGAGGGTGGGGACAAAGTCTGATTGATTGTCAACCGTGAAGGGTCTTGATTTTCATATCAATTTAGATTGCATTTAATGTGGTGAGGATCAATATCAATGGGACATTGCTGATATCAAACTATAAATATGTACTAAATTAAATGCTCCATGCTAATTGTAATAATATCATTATTTTTTGAAATATGTATTTTAGAAAATACTTGTCATAAAGTAGTAAAGGAAAAAATAGATACAAGTAGTGTTACAAAGCAGATGCTTTGGTAAATGCTGCATAAGGAAAATCAGATACAGGATGCAGTTTGAGATAAGAAAGAGATTCAAAGCTGGATTGGCCAAAGCTGGGACTACTCCAAGGTAGGGAGATGGGCCCTTTGGAGTTGTTATGGGATACAGGATGTCTTAAGATAGAACTGGCCTTGAGATGGACAAAGTTGGGACTGTTCCAAGGTGTAGAGTTTGGCTGGTGGTTTGATCCATGAAATAATTACTTTTTGGAACATAATGCTTTGTTATGTATAACACAAAACTTAGAGCACACGCGTAACCAGAAAGGTTATTCATAGGATGAGAGGAAGATAATGACCCTTCATCTGAAGAAGACCACCAAAAAGCCAAGAAGACCCCCTAACAACAAGTGGAGCACGCACTATGTAGTATAGAGACACAGATTTTCAGAATTGAAAATAGGAGATAAACAGGAAATATTAATGAATATGTATTAGCATATAGCATATAAGTTTAAGTTGGATTACTTTGTTTTGTACGTGAGGTAGTGTGAGAAACACCACTCCATACCATGGTCATTTTTGTTTATGATTTATCCAAACTGTACTAATTTTTAATTAATCACTGCCAAATTTTTGTAATTGTAATTGTAATTGATTGTAATATGCTACTTAAATGAAATTTCATTGCTGCTAAATTAAACTTTGTTGCTTATTAAACTACACATATAGATCTTCATTTCTAACCATTTGGTGCTGAAACCCAGGAACTCCGGCCTCGGGAAGGATGGCTAGTCTCAGGAAGGAGCTGCCCACCAGCTCTTTTAAGGTGGTCCCAAGGTTAGACCAGGCTCCCTTGGAGAAGGAGTTCCAATTACGATAATGCATAAGCAAAAGAAGCGAGCAATAGGAGGCACGCATGAAAGCTCCAGTTGGAGTGCCACCTAAAGGTAACGGTGCCTGTAAAACAACTTGTGCACAAGAACCATGTGGGAAAACGGACAGTGTAAGTCCCATGGCGTTGGGCAGGGGGGCAGCTGTATGTTTGTGTGTGTGTAGAATATCTAAAATGGGGGCTGGTAGCCAACACCCCTGAAGCGAGTGCGAACCTCACAGTACCGTATTTTCAGCTCTCTGTGAGAAGACCAGCCAGGAAAGGAGGGACGTGAAAAGAGAGAATGAGTGAGGTTCACTGGGAGGGACTGGCAGGGAGGGTCCCAGCCCAAGAACCCAGGGGAAGGTCCTTGAGGAGAAGGGAGCGATCTGATCACTGGCTGAGGTGAATAAGGAGGGGAACAATTGAGTCAAGTTCCATTATCTTTGAGAAGAAAAATTTAGTAATAGACTAAGAGGGATTGTGAGGGGAAGTGGCTAGAAGGATATAGTCAGGGAAGACAGATTGGGAGAAAGATTGGAATTAGGCATGAGGCAAACAGTTGGCAAAAGACAAGATAGTGCAACAGAATAATAAAAGAGAGGATTGAACCACAAAGTGAGTGAGGGAGACCAAGCTTCCCCTGGTACCGGGGGTTTCTTGATTTGTTGCTGCCAAAAATGAGTCCAAGGAAAGGTAACTCATTAGACCCAGGAGCTGCGAATTATGAAGGAAATTCACAAGAGCCTGGTATACCTGGGAGCTGTGAGGGGGGTTCTCAGAATGGGAGCATCCCTCAGGACAGTCCACTGGGGATGATGTTACGATACTGGGATGCAATGGAATCCTGAAGAGGAAAAAGTAAGCAGAAAATGATTAATTATTGTATGTTTGAAAGGACAAAGGAAATTATCTGGAAAGATAATTTATATTGGCCAAAGTTTGGACTGTTTGAAGATTGGATTTGCCTGGCTTTGAATCTGTATGTGAATTCAAACAAACCTTTTAATCCAGAAGAAAGCGAATATGCTGCTCTGTGTCTTCCCAGGGGAAAGGGTGAATTTGTCACTCAAAGGCAGGGAAGCAAGAGGTTTCCATTCTATCCTTTACAAACTAGAGGGCAAGCAGCCTAAAAAGACAGACACGAGCCCTAGGATCCGTTAGATCACCTCCCACTCCCTTATAGGCAACCTCATCAGCCCGTTCAACCCCAAACCCCCGAGGGTCCTCCTGTAAATGCAAACACACCCCCTATTCAGGAGGGGCCAGTAGCACATAGAACTAGAGGTGGGGGACAGGGAGAAGTGATGATGGGGATGGGGAAGCAAAAATGGAAGATGGACTATACCCGCTTGGAAAAGTTCCAATGGCAAACCAGGAACAGAGATCTATTGGTGATGTGAGTGTTCCCCTGAACACAGGGGATGTTAGGGAGTTTAAGAAGGAGATGGGCAGGCTGCTAGAGGATCCTCTTGGAGTGGCAGAGAGATTAGATCAGTTCTTGGGGCCGAATATATACACCTGGGTGGAACTGCAGTCTATCTTAGGAAGCTTGTTTACCATGGAAGAAAGGGAAATGATGATTAGACATTCAGGAGTGAGAGTTTGGGATAGAGAATTTCAGGGGCCAGACCAGGGGGATCAGAAATAGCCTATGCAAGATCCAAGTTGGAATAATCAGAATGAAAGACACAGGCAGAATATGAGTGATCTCCGGTGGATGATTATCCAAGGAATCTGGGAAGCAGTGCCCAAGGGTCAGACTATAAGGAAAGCTCTAAACGATCACCAAGGGAAGGATGAACCCCTGGCACACTGGTTAGAAAGACTAGGAAAAGACTTGCAGTTATATTCAGGTGAAACCCCGATACAGCAGCAGGACATGTCCTTTTGAAAACACAATTTTTAGCTAAGTCCTGGGGGCACATCAGGAAGAAGCTGGAAAAAGGAGAAAATTGGCAGGAGAAGAGGCTTCAGGAATTGTTAAGAGAAGCACAGATAGTGTATGTGAGAAGAGATGAGAAAAAGAAAAAAGACAAAACCACAGATTTCAATGGCAGCAGTCAAGGAAACACAGACACCATGAACACAGAGAAGCACTCGGAAAGAACAAAAAACAGAAAAAGGCAGGTCCCACCTCTGGGGATATGAGATCCACGTGTTTTCTCCTGTCATCAGAAAGGACACTTACAAACGTCTTGTCCCACCTCCAAGGGTACGGGACCTACTTGTTTTTATTGCCACAAAAAGGGACATCTCCAAAAATTCTGTAGAAAGAGGCAGCAAGATGAGAAAATGTTTCAAAAAGACTAGGGGGGTCAGGGGCTCTGTTTAATGAGGGCTTAACACCTAGAAGAGCCCTTGATAGAACTGAAAATAGGTCTTCAAAAGGAAGAAATCACATTTGTGGTGGAGACAGAAGCTACTAGGTCAACAGTAAGAAAACTACCACAAGGATGTGAAGTAAGTTCTGAATGTGTCCCTGTAATTGGGGTTAAAGGAGAAATTTTTCAGATTCTTGTAAAATGTGCGGAATGAATTGGATAAAAAATTTGGACTGAATAATTTGGAATTAATACCAGAGGCTGATAATAATTTATTAGGAAGCGACTTAATAATAGCCTTGGGGATTAAAATAACACCCTGTGAAGGAGAACATAAAATCTATTCTTTAACTGAAGAAGATAATTTCGAGATTAGCGACACTGTGTGGTATACTGGTGAAGTAGAAAAATTAAACATTTAGCCCATTAGCATTGAAATACAGAACCCAGAAATCCCCATTAGAGTAAAACAATATCCGATATCACTGGAAGGTCGGAAGGGATTGAAACCGGGAGTTGAGAATTCAGTACATCAGGGGGTGTTGGAGTCCTGTGTGTCACACATAATACCCCCATCCTGCCGGTAAAGAAGCCTGATGGTAGCTACCGACTAGTGCAGGATCTCAGAGCGGTAAATCAAAGAACCATTACCCGCTTTCCAGGAGTAGCTAAGCCAGATACCTCCTAATTACATTTGGCACAGTGTCGTGGATTTAAAGGATGCCTTTTGAACTTGGCCTCTGGATGAGGGCAGTAGGGATTGCCTTTGAGTAGGAGGACCCAGATACAGGTAGGAGAGAACAATTAAGGTGAACGGTGCTACCACAAGGTTTTACAGAGGCACCAAATCTTTTTGGGAGGCCTTTGGAAAATCTTTGGAAGTCCTTTGAGTTACCCAAAGGAATTAAGCTGCTACAGTATGTAGATGATTTGTTAGTAGCAAGAGAAACTGAAGAGGAAGCTAGAAAGGGTACTATTAAGCTTCTAAATTTTCTGGGAGAAAACAGGCTGATGATATCAAAGTCAAAATTGCAGTCTGTAGAGTCAAAAGTGTGGTATTCAGGTCATTGGATTAGTAAGCAAAAGAAAAAGCTAGACCCTGAAAGGGTTCCAGGAATATTGAACATAAGACCCCAAAGTCTAAAAGGGAAATAAAGCTGGTTTTGAGTCTTTTGGGTTATTGTAGGCAGTAGATAGAAGGGTTTAGCAGAAAAGAAAAATTTCTGTATCAGAAATTACCTACCAATCACTTGAAATGGTCTGAAAGGGATCAGGAAAATTTGGAGCAAGTTAAAGAAGCCCTACTGCAACTCCTGTACTGAGTCTTCCCAATTTAGACAAGCCTTTTCAATTATTTGTTAATACAGTTCATCAAACGGCTTATGAAGTATTGACTCAAGATTGGGCAGGAAGTCGAAAGCCAGCAGGATATTATTCCAAATTATTGGATCCAATTAGTAAGAGTTGGCCAACATGCCTGCAAGTTCTGGTAGGCACTGCTGTGTTAATAGAAGCCCGAAAAGTAACCTTTGGGGCACCACTGGAAGTGTACACCCCCATAATATTAGGGGAATCCTTTCTAAAAAGGCTAAAACATGTTTAAAATAGCAAAATATTAAATTATGAGGCTATCTTGATAGCCTCCTTTGAATTAGAGCTGAGAGTGACAAATATACAAAGCCCCACTCAATTCCTTTATGGAGACCCAGGGGAAGAATTAATACGTGATTGCATGGAGGACATAGAGTTACAAACAAAATTATGCCCAGATTAAAGAGAATAAGGATTAAAAATAGGAGAAAAATTATTTAGAGATGTATCATCCCGAGTGGTAGATGGAAGAAGGAAATCTGGGTATGCCATAATTCGTGGAGAAAAACTGGAAGTAAAAGAATCTGGTCCCCTTAGCCCGTCCTGGTCAGCACAAGCCTGTGAACTCTATGCATTATTCTCTGCATTGCTGTTATTAAAGGATCGAGAAGGGACCATATACACGGACTCAAAATGTGCCTTTGGGGTAGTGCATACATTTAGAAAAATTTGGAAAGAAAGGGGACTTATTCAAAGAAAAGGATTAGCGCACCAAGGATTGATAATTGAAATTCTTAAAGCTTTGAAGAGTCCAAAAAGATAGCAGTGGTTCATGTGAAAGGCCACCAGAGAGGGAGAGACATTAAAACCAGAAGAAACAATTTGGCCGATGATGAAGCTAAGAAAGCTTCCCTAAGAGAAAAAAAGCAATGTAATTATGACTTTTCAGGAAGCAGGAACACAAAATCAAACACCATACTTTTCTTTAGCAGAAGTAGAAGCCATGAAAAACCTAGGAGCAAGTCTGAAAGAGGGAACAATGGATTCTCCCTGACAAAACCACAGTTCAAAGGGCAGAAAAAGGATAGACTCATGCTTCAAGGGTAAAAGGACCTATACCCAATAAAGATTGGAAAATTATTTTGACACCAGGAGACCTGAAAGTAAAATTAAAAAAGACTTGCATTTGATTGAATCTTTTTATTGAGGTCCAAAATATCGTTTAAAATAAAACTGTAATTAATCCACAACATACCTGAAGAGAGCTTTTGGTGCCCAGAGGCTATGGCTCATATGGAAAATGGATTTTGGCTGTGGATTTCACATAATGCTGCAATACATTTGGTGTGCCACCCACATATTGAAAGAATAACCCAGCCCCTGGATATTCAAGATATCCTTAGCACAGAAAGGTCAGAAGCTGCCATCCCGCAGAGAGAAGTTTCCATGTTTCAGCAAGGTTGCTGCAAACACGGTCATCAGTGTGAGTGGTGTAAAGCAGTGACCATGAAGTGGCTGAGACAAAGACATCGGCACAGAACAACTGTACCTTGGGACCAAAGAGATGTAGCTTTTATGATTCATTGTATACGATGTTTTAGTAGAGTACAGTGAGAGTTTAGAATGCACAATTGGGTTTTAGCACAGATCAACATTGATGCTTATTTGCAACAATTTATAATAAAAGATCATGTACAAAGAGCATTTATTTATTTAGTGTATCACACAGAAGGATTAGTGGCCTTGAGAATACTGCAAGAAGAAAAGAAAATAGCAGTAAAATGTGGATATAGTAAGACACCCAGAAACAACAGAAAAAAAGAAATTAATTGTGTTGCTTAACTTGTCCAAACTATAGAACTCCTTTGATAATTAACCATTAAAGTTCTGTGTTTTGTAATTGCAATAAACTTTAATTTATTAGAAAAGTTAGGCATTCTGGATTGGCTGTCAAGAGCAACTCCATTGAGTTTGGAGGCAGAACAATGGCGATGGGAAGGGATTAGACACTTACTTGGGAAGACACTTTGTGGTGGTTTCAGGCCTTGAAAAAATTGAAAAATCTTTTAAGAGGCCCTCAATGACTAACACTAATAGATTTCATTGAGGAACTACAATTCCAGAAAAAGAGACTGGTAACACCTGTTACTAAAAGAGTCCAAGAACAAGTAACACACTGGGAGTGCACTAAGCATGGCTTAGAGTGTCACCCATGGGTTTGTGTTATTTGTGCGCTTTGCCTTAATTTGTGGTGGAGAGTAACAAGAGCAGAAGAAAGAGAGAGACAATTGATTTGTTTCACTTGCTTAGATTGCGTGCATGAACAGTTAACTTTAAAAGGCATTGTCAATGATTTTTTTGGAACACTTTTTAGATATGAAGAGGGAACCCTTTTATGCAGCAGTTTATTTTACAGCAAATTTAGACCAATGAATTTGAGCGGGTAAGAGAGCAAACAATTCATAATATTATAGACCAGTGTATCATAATAGACAGTTGCTGTGGAGAAGGAATTTGTGTGCCGTGCTATAGACATATTTCTTACATGAATTGGCATTGTGAATGTGCCTATTGGTGGCGATGAAGACAATAATAATCCCCAACATCGGCACAAAATCTACCTACAAATCAGGTTGTTAACTGAAGTAGTGAGAAAGCAAATCTTATTGTGGTTGGCACATCTCTGGAGCTTTGGTGGTTTAGACTAAAAGAGGAAGTAGCTGACTAACCCAGAGAGAGAGAGGGAGAGGGCAGTGCAGTGAGAACTGTGACTAATCTGTGCCATCCTTGAAACAAACATCAGGCCAAGGGACCGGTGAGACCAAATGCACCAGTGACTAGCTCCCAGGATATAAAATTTCGTCCCAAGAATACCAACATCTTGGCCCTTGACTGCAACCCAAAGGACCATGAGGATGGTAGAAAGTCAAAACTCCTGAAGATTATTTTCAGTGTTTGTCGTGATGCCATTGGCAACTGGCCAAAACTGTGGAGCCACTCTGGACAGAGTCCATGAGAGAAGGGAATGAGCAATGCAGGAACAAACAATAATAAAACAAGGACCACAAGAACGGGCAATGAGAGAACAATCTATGCAAAACAAAGTCCCAATAATGTTGATCCCTGTAATAAATGCAAGCACTCCATGTGGGTCAAGGACAAGATGGAATTTGTATTGGTGGCACATCCACATGTTAGTGCTGCCTGCTATGATCACAGCAATTTTATAGATGCTTGTATTAAAAATAGAAAACGGGATTGGGTAGGGAATAATTTATGATTTACTTGACCAGCTCCTTATCCTTATAGGGATCTAATCTGTCCTCAATGTGAATTTTTTTGTTATTGTTTTGAGAAAGATGAGAACGGGAATGATCCAAGGAATTTATAGGTATAGGAGGTACAGCACTAAGGAAAAAAAAAAAAAAATAGAAGAAAACCAAAAAGAAACAAAAGAAATATGTAAAAAGGGCATAGGGAAAGAATTAAAGGAACTGGATAAGCTGTATGAACAATTCAAACAGCAGTATAGTGACTGGGATTTGACAACCTCAGCTAAGCAACTTTTTGTAGATTTGATGCAAGAATTTGCTACAGAATTAGGATTATCCAAATGCTGGATCTTTGGGGGACTTGGAATGGCTGAAAGATGGTTGTGGAGAGGTGAGAGTCTAGCTCCAGAACAATTTTTCAAATGGAATCATACTCAAATTTCCAAGACATTAAAACTACATCAAGGATGGATTTTGAGTCATCAAGTAATTGGAACAGTCTGTATGCCTCGAGAAGGAAGGAAATATAATGAAGTAGTAGGATATACTCCTTGTATATCTACCTTAGTAGTTAATTTGAATAATAATACTAAGACCTGGCAACCAAAAATTTTAGTGGGTATTGGGGAATAACAAAGGAAATGAATTGTGAGTGGAATAATCAAACTGATTTGTGCTGGCATAAAAGTCCTGGAGCTAACCCCTACCAGTCCAAAAAAAGACCTAAAATCCTATTTGGAACAACAAGAAAAAACAGATAGTAAATGGAAAGCCCCTGATGGAATATATTGCATTTGTGGGCAATGAGCATAGAGTGAATTACCTCGAAAGTGGGAGGGAACCTCTACCTTAGGAGGTATACGACTCTCCTTCTTCATCATACCAAGGTCTAGAAGCAATATGCTGGGAACACCACTTGACGAGACTCTAGAAAGGAATAAAAGAGATTTAAACCTCGACTTTCCAATGGCAGTGGGAAACCAGGAATGGGGGGAAGACAAATGGCCTGCAGAAAGAATCATAGCGTATTATGACCCAGCAACTTGGGCTGAGGATGGATCTTGGGGATATAGGACCCCAATTTATCTATTGAATCGGTTGATAAGTCTCCAGG